>VZTZ01001568.1:285826-311385 GCA_013400955.1 Drymodes brunneopygia
AAGGAGAGAGCAAAAAAAAAAAAAAAAAAAAAAAGAAGACAGAAGAAAATGTACAAAAAAAGTGTAATTTATTGCCCCTTAGCATCTGCTTTTATCTGTATCCTTTTGAGAACAAATTAACAAGTCCTGCCTACCTCCATATGTTTCTTTCTGTGGAACATCATGGTTCTGGAGGTACACGTTCATTCGGGCGGCAGTAACAAGCACGTATGTTTGTTATGCACTGCAGAATGTGACCATTATATGTTGATGATACTTTTATAATATGATAAATCACTGCAAGAAAAAAAGAAATATTTTATAAGCCATAAGGAGCAGGTCTTTTTTTCTTTTTTTTTTTTTTTTTCTTTTACAGAAAGCAGCTCAAATCCCAGTGTTTCATGCATACTCTTCAGGTCATAAAAACAACCACTTTCAAAATGTAGATGATCCCCATATGCTTAGAAATCACCCTTAAAAGGTCAGTAATGAATTTATTTTAATTTTTTAACAATTATAAAATAAAATTTTAGCATAAAAAACAGGATGAAAGTGATCTTTATTCTCAATAAAGCTTTTTAAATTTTTTTCTGGGATATAGCCTGTGTATTTATGTACATACTTCTATAAAGGGCTTTGGCAATTCAACTGTAAATCCACTCAAATCTTTGAAGTAAATTCTAAATAAATGTACAGAATGCTAAAATTGGATCTGCATTTAAGGTGTAAAAAAAAGCATTGAAAAAAAGCATTTCTTCCTAAATTAATGACTGTGAACATATATAAACCAAACAAACTTTCCCATGCAGCGATTTTTTTTCCTAAAAATAGCTTTGCTTTAAGTTTAAAATCTAATACTGATATAATTTGTATTCTAACAAGAGAGGAAAATATTAACAATACGCTTAACCAGGATTTCATATTCAATTCTGTTATCTTAAGATCAAAGTATTGTGGAAACACGGGTAAGAATTATTCTTATGGCAGAAGAAAATATATATCTGTATTTTAAAATGTGGATTATATATGCCAGAATCAAAGCTCAGAATAGCTGAAAAAGTGAATGGGATTGTATTGACTTATTCCAGTTTAGGATCTGCATCTGAACAGAAAGTGTTGGGGCTGGAGGGAGATCATTTACAACAGAGACAATTGCAGAGATAACATTTTCCTGCTTGCAAAGGGGCGCTTTAATCACCTCAGACCCATTTATGGTGTTTCATTAGCAACCGTTAATCTTCTCTGGTGCTTTTAGGCACTTAGCATATTTCTGTAAAACCATTAACATATGAAATTAATATACAGAGAGAGTGCCAATCCAAATCAAGCAGAACGCAGTATTATGACAATCAAACTTATGAGATGGCTTCAAAAATCATAAAACTGCCCCATAGATAATTAACCATTTCTTTCATTTGCCTTCTGATTTCTGGAGCTTAAAAAGACTTTTCTGATCTTCTGTTTTGTTTGTTTGTTTTTTTAATTTGGTTTCATTTGGTTGCTTTTTTTTTAAATTAAGGTTTAGAAATGGAGAAGGAAATCAGCCACCCTCACAAAAGGCATTGTAAGTGCTAAGTAAAGCTCACTCATTTAAAACCACACTAATGTCTCTGTTGTTAATGATTTAGCATCAAAAATTACTTGAGCAGCTCTAGGAATAATATGCTTCAAGCTTTAAAATGCATGTGAGGCTTTTATTAAATCAAATGAGTTAGACATACCATAAGAAAATTAGTGCAGATACTTGGCTACTTTAACTTCCTAAAACATGGAACTTCAAACTTCAATGTGTCTGATAGAAAGGTAACAGACCCCCAGTACAGGTTGGGAAGAATTATGCTAACTTGATAATTTTAATCCATAACATAGTTTGAGAGAAAAGAGTGGAATCCCTACCTTTTCCTACACAGTCTATATTTTATATAACTCAGACCACAACATAGTATATAACATGCTGTGCATTTGAAATGCATTTATATGAGGCTCCCACAGAACAGGGAACCATGATGCGGCGAGGAACAAGGTACTTTTACACACATTCCAGAGGCAATGGCTGGCCTGGGGGGACTGACAACTTCTGAGCATAAAAGTGCATGATTCTCATCCAGGTGTTGTCCTGCAAACAGAGCAAGCTGTCCCATACAAAATCAGACAAGGGAGTTTCCAGCTACAGAATCCTTTTCTTCCCCTGCTCTACTTTTCCTTATGGTATTGAGGGACCCAGGGCAGCAATAGACTCTTTACACCCAGCCGACTTCAAAACAGTTTCTATCTCAGATTACCAGAGTCTGCAGAATTCAGCTGTTTTCAGAGCAGTCAGAGGTCACTGCAAATCAGCAGTCTTTGAAAAGTAACCTGTCAAGGCATCCACTTCTCATGGCTTACCACATCTATCTAAACATATCTATACACAAAATGGATGACGTCTCCTGCTGCCCTTTCGAATGGCTCAGTGTAAGACCTCTCTGTTTTTTCAGCCTTTGTACTGCTCTGATACACAGGGCCAGCCAGCAGCTCCAATTAAAAGAGCAGGGGACAAAAAGAGTGGGTAGATCTTCTTCCAGATGGCTTTGAAGAGGCATCAATCTGCTACAGAGATTCACAAGACCCCAGACAAGTAGTTAGATAAGCCAAGACTATGCATTAAGGCTAAAATCACAACACTACATCAAACCCAAATGTTTTTTCAGTATATTAATTACCACAGAAATTTGGCTGACTAGAAAAGGTGAAAGTGTAAACTGTAACTGAAGAAAGTGAAGGACAATATTATCAAGTTTAATACTTTCCTGTTATTCCTATTATATGCTAGTTCTTCTCTTCATATGCCCTAATTTGCCCAGCAAATGTTCACCTGAACATACACACATAAATGTGGTCTATCCAAGAGAAAGGCAGGATAAAGAGCACAACCAGCATGCTCCACCATCAGAGTAGCAGTTTAATAGCTGCACAGCATCCTCCCTGCAGTGGCTGCATCCTCTCCTGCCTGATCAGTAGATGCCAAGGCAAGGATATCTCTTCCAGCACTGGATTTTGCAGGTTTGACCTCCAGCAGACTGAGAAATCAACACTACCCTGCATCACCACCTTTTGAGACATCTGTTCTTGCCATGGCCAAGGATAGGCTAGAATGAAAGTTTGTGAAATTCCCCTGCATAGGACAAGTGTGAGGACACCAAGTTTCTCCTGGGAAGACATTAAAAAACAAAAATTAGTTCCTGCTAGAATGACTTGGTGGGGCAATCCCTAACCATAATGGCTCGGTGGCTTCGAGAGAGCATAGCATGCATAGCTCCATCCAAGCATCACATTTCCTGCACGCAGCTACACCGACAGAAAATCCCCCGCTCAGAAATAGCAAGGGTACTTTGTGACCGTCAGCACCGGTCAGTGGAAACACGAGCAGGGAATGTCAGGGCAGGAAGGGGGAATTTGCAGACCGCGGCACCTCCCAAGCCGTGCCTGCGCCCGCTGCCTCCGCGAGCGGCTGGCGGAGAGCGGCAGAGCAACCACACAAGCAGTGGGAGCCCGGGGGGCCGTGCCTGACCCCGGGCTGCCCTCGGGGAGCTCGGGGAGGGGGAGGCTGATGCCGTGATCCCCCCGTGGTGAGGCCATTTCCCCACCCCACGCAGGCTGCTGCCTCCGCTGGGGAGTTCCTGCTCCAGCAGTGAGGGCAAGGGGTGAAGGGGGCTGGTTGCTTTTGCAAACACGGTTAACAAAATGTTGATATTATGCTTAGCCGTTGTCTCCTTGTCACTAGTCACTTGCAGTTATAGGTCCAGATGTGAGAAATGCCATCATGAGCTGGAGCTGATGAGCTCTGCTGTTATGGTCTTCATTTTCAAGGCATTCTGTAGCCTCGTGGGATTGTGGTCTAGAGAGGGGACAGGGATGGCTTTAGGTTTTATGCAAACTTCAGCATGTTGCATCATGAGGGCAACTTTTTTCATTTAAGACACCCTGGGAGAAGATCCTCGAGAAGATCACAGTCCTCCCTCAGGTCATGTGCTGTGTATGCCAGCTCTGTAGGGACGTCCTGCTTGGCTCAGGGCATTTCAAATGGCCCTGGGTATCTGTGCTTCAGCAGATTGGCTGAGCTCACAGTGTCCTCCCCTTGTCAGCTGGTTGAATCACACGCTGGCCGTGTGGTTGTCTAGGCACAACAAAACTCGCAGGGAAAAACTTACTGATTTTATTGCAGGATACTAATGGAAAGAGTGTGATTCCCCTGGAAAGTATGTAATTCCACCACCTTGGATTTATAGCCTGTGCCTGAACTACAGGTGAGAAAAGTTGTCTTTTGTAAAGCCACTGAAAGATGGGTATCTCCCATCAGGATAATCTGACTCAGATACTCTATGACTTTTCTTTCTTCTTACTTATATATTTGGGAAAAAAAAAGGAGAGAGAAATCAGATTATAAAAACGAGAATAGAAAGCCTCCTTTTAGGTGAGAATACAGATTATGTACTATTTATTGCAGAGTAATTTAAAGCCACTTAAGAAATTCAGTAATTTAAAATCACATTAGGGAAAAATTATTTTTCCAGAAGGAAGGAAAATACTTATTTCTGGCACTTTAAGAAGTGCCCTGTAGCTCTCATTAAAGCTAATTTTAGGTTTTTATCTAAGAAATTTTAGTTGAAAAAATATATAAACTGATAAATACAAATGTGTTAAGGAAAGAAATGGTCATGTTTAAAATTTAATTTAGTTGGATTTTGTGGCTTTATCTAAGGGGTGAGTGACTCCTGATGAAATCTCATCAAAGATAATAATTTACTGGAAAGAGAAAAAGAGTCAAAATTTCCCAGAATAGATCATCATGAGATGAAAAAGAAAACGGCCAATCTGATCAAGCTCATCTAGTGGACATAGCGTTGGATGCAAAAGTCCTGCAGTTCCTCTTTGATCTGTGTAGACTCAGAGTGTCCCTAGAAAGCCATGAGGCTCCCTCCTTCTCTGTCTCATCTTTTGGCTGAATAGCTGAATAGCTTTGGATTAGGCACTAACAGCCCAACATGCAGCTGAAGGCTGGTTTCCCAGCTCCACCCTTGGGACAATTTGCATTACAGTGCTACCTCTCAGATACCCACAGGGGTTCAAGAGACTGAGGCACGTGCTGTGAAAGACATCTGTAACAATTACTGTTTGTCCTAAATACTACAGAAATAAGAATCTATAAAAATATTCTTCTCAAGAATATTTTATTTATTTATTTATTTATTTCTTCTCAAGAATATTATAGTTTCTTATAAAAATAGCAGTAAGAATCGGTTCACAGTACATGTACAGGTCCACTAAGTTATCGCAGGCTACAGAGGGAATTTTCTCTGAGGTGCTGTTCTCAGGTTAGGACCAATTTTACGCCCAGGGGATGCTGCCTTCAAAATGCCAACACTGACAGACAAATCGACACTTCAGCACTGACAGGGTTTCAATACTCTTCGGATGGGATGTTTTCATCCCAGACTGACAGTGTCTGTTTGAGAATTAAAGAGAACTAGGCAGACTTACCCTCTGGGCTGCTCCACCAGGCTGTGAGGCTGATAGAAAGGCATCAGCAAGTGTCAGTGTGCTCCTGTGTCAGGGTACCAAGGCTGTAGCTGTTTTGTATCTTTGAAGACAGATCTGTTTGCTTTTGTTTTCCCATTATCTTGGCTAATCATCCATCTGTGAGAAGGGAGATATTATGAAGATACAAGTAACAGAGTAAAAGTAATGGCTGTGTTATTCAAGAAGTCAGACTCCGTGATCTACTGGCCCCTCCTGGCTCTGAAATCTGGAGTTTTTTCTGACTGACACTATCAATTCACTTGCTGGAGGAGCCTCCAGGCCCAGGCAATTGGCTCATCTTTCATACTATGCTGCACTAATTGGCAATAATGAAGGTATTTGTCAGTCTCCACTGGATCATGTGTTTTAAGACAACTTCAGAGTAATCCTAGCAGTATGGATGTCATCAGCCTACAGACTCACTGTCAAAAATGAAATGAGACACCAACTTTATGCCATTTTGCCTCATGTCTGGTTCCTAATTTTCTGGATGAAAATTTCCTTCTGTAAATATGTCATCTCCCATAACAAGTTGAAGGTACAAATGCTCGTATGTATCTATGCAAGATTCAGCCTGACAGAAAAGCCATTAAGTTCTCTGATAGCTTATTATTAACCCAAAATTTCAGATATCATGTTTTGTGGGCATAAAGTGATGCTAAACTGAATGTGGAGAGTAAGAAACAGAGAATCTTCTAGTCTGTCCCCATCCAGTTCTCCATTGCCATATTTGCTCAACTCCACCAGCAGTAACTTTTCTCAGGGCAATATTTGTAGCATAGGAAGTTTCCTTAGCAGGATGAGAGTGGCCGCAGTGGCCAATCTTGCTCCCTCATAATACTCTGTGCAATGTCCCTGTCACCAAATATCAGTGGGACACAACGTCTTGGCTATTCTCTATTTCACACAGGGGATATGGAGAATGTGAAATTAAACTAAAGCCGCCTCTGACTTGCATGAATGGTTAGTTGTCTAGGCAGTACCAGAGAAACAGGAAGCAGGAGTGTGAAATAAACAAAGAAATAATAATAATCAACCAATGAATTTTGTTACGAAGCCTGTACAACACTTCTTCCCCCTTCACTCTATACTTTCAGTACTCTGAAGGAAAGGCCAAAAGGGGAGTAATAAAAACACCCTTGGGTACAAAGAAATTGGCTCATAAAATAACCACAGTAACAATGTCGATTATTAGCTTTACAGTATGAGATAAATATAAATGGACTATATTCTCAAACTAGCAAAATATGGGGAATCAATCTCAATAAAAAGAACTGATAGGGTAAGCTATTTAGGAAGCAGATACAAGCCCTGCCTGGGTTAGAAACATTATCCTGCGCTTCTGAGTAGTGATTGATGTCTTCTGCTGCCAGATGACAATGAACTTCGCTGAGAGTGAGGCTCGGAGGGAGGTATTTGTAATGCCTGTCTGTAAGCTCCAGAAGCATTATGATTTCTGTGAAGGATAAATGCACAAATCTCTGTATTTCTGCTAGAAGACAGTCTCTGCTAAAACAGAAATTAAACATATTTACAGGACAGTGAGTTATGATAGAAACCTGACCAGGCATTTCTCAAAGTGGCTGGCATCATCTTCTGCTGACAGAGTCACACTATCTCCAAACACATTGTGGGAGGCACAGATGTTATCGCAGCACAAAAGTGTGAGAATTCGGATTTTTTTCCTAAACTTTTTCCTCTGGAGAAATTAAAATGGTTTTTGATTTTGTTTTACTTTGGGACAAAGCTAATGGGCTTATTTTTGAAGGAAGAGGTCATGGTGGAGTTATACCAAAGTTGATTTTATTGCAGGTCAGCTCATCACTGATCTTTGCTCACCTGGGTTGCTATGGCACCTCACTGATCTCGTCACTCAAACATGTTATCCCTTTGCTTCCTTCCCCAGCCAGACTGACCCTCACATACCGACTGGGGTCTCCTTTCCACTTGATCTGATGTGGAGAGGCTGGAAAGATGATTAGCCCGAGTGCAGCATGGGACACAAATACCCACCGGGAGACCTGTTGAAAACCAGCAGGAGTCACCTCATTTCTTGTTCCTTGTGACACAGTGAAAAGTCCATAAGCTTCTGCTTGAGTTCACATCCTGGATATAATTTCCTAATCACTTCAGGGTGATGTCATGGGTAAAAAATGCATGACTGACTGAAATTAAATTGAAGGTTAGGCTCTTTCTTGCAGCATTACTATATTACTAGAGAGGGAAAGGGAACACAGAGGGGGTTTTCTTTTATCACTTATGGCATCCTTATTTCTCAAGACAGGAAGGTCAGCTTTTCCACAGCATCCTGCTATGCTGCTCGCCTTCAAGACATTAAAATACACCTAGCTGTGTACCCTCTGGGCCTGTGTGGTGAACCCTTCCCTGGCTCCCAAGGTCCTTGGAACAGAGAGATTCATTATCCAGCATCCCAGTGCTGCAGGAAAATGGTCACCACAGGCTCAACTCAAATAGTTCATTGCCCAATGCAGTTATTAAAAAACAATTTGTTAAATAATACGACTAGAAAATGCTTAAGCAGGTTAGTTGTTCTAATTTTTCAGGGGGGTAAAGGAGTACTATGTTTTAAAGATGGTACATAAAGCTTGTAGGAAGACCTGATTTTAACCAGATGGTTTTTCAGTCTCAGGTAATTATTATGATCAAGACAGTACCTTTCTGAAGCACCTCAAGGACAATTTCTCTTCCAAGCACAACCAAATTATGTAGAAACAGAAGGCTCTGTCCATGGCAGGTGAGATTCACAGCCCTTTTGCATCATTACTAAGACCACTAAATGTAATGCTGTGCTGACTTAAGGGAAGTATAACAATGACAATTATGATCTAAGAACATAACTCTAATTACATTAAAATAAAATAATAATAGCATCATTAAGAAAGAGCTACTTCTGAAGAGCAATTTTCATTCAGAACCAATTTTCTTGTTCTGGGCAAAAGTCCATCCTAATCACATTGAGAGTCAATACATTACTCTTTGACTTGAGGCAAAGGTATATCAATTCTTGACAGCTTCTGCAGATGCTCTGTCCTTCTGCAAAAAAAAAAAAGCCCTTCAGTGTTTGGACAGGGTGGTTTGCAAAAGGGTTTCATTTCACAGCTATTAGATAAAGTATAAATTCCCTCCATGGAAAATGCAGTCATCCTCTATAGCAATCTAGTTCTCTCTTTTATGCATGAAATGTATCTCTAATTCTATCTGAAACAGTCAATGGCTTAAGGGAGTGCTCTGTATGGGGCAGGAGCTTTCTGTGTTGCATTTTTAAAGGTCTGCAGTCGTTTTACCACAGGGCTCTGGCACATGAAGTGGGTTTGTGGCTTTACTGGGTTTGTTATTTCAACCACTTACAGAAAGGCTAAACAAAGTCACCAGTGTCTCCCCTGAAGAAGAGAACTCTGATCAGACACAGTCTGGTATATGCCATTTCCACGAACTAACAGTCTAGAAAAAGCAGCTACAGGGGAAAAACCAAAGTTTCATCTTGTCTGCAGACAGTGGTCTGTGCAGACTCTGGGGTGCCGGCAGAGCTCTCCAGAGAGCCACGCTGTGTCTGCTCTGTCCTCACACGTGGCTCTTGGCCATGCTCAGAGGCAGACCACCAGACAGGGCAGACTTTGGCGTGACCTTGCAACCATTCCTGTGTCCCAATGGGAACTGAGTTTATTCAGAGCACATCACTGTGCTGGTACATGCCTGTCACAGCGTGTCTCTATGTCTTGGCTCCCCAGGTCACACAAATCAACAAGGTTCTGAAGTTTCTCAACTAATTTCTCATCTCTCCTCTTTTGTCAGCTTTGCCCCTTCATCTTCCTTTTCTTTCATTAACATCAAGAGTGTTTCATTAGCATTTTGCATTAACATCAACATTCTCTCTCACATTGTACCCTGGCCCCAGCTGTGCCAACAGACTGAACAACCTTGGCAAAGTGGCCCCAGAGGTGGGAGTCATAGGCACTGGAAGCCCCATGGCTCCCAACCTCAGCCAAACCTGAAGAGTTACCAAAATGCTAACTCCATCCTGAAAGCACGTTTGCTAATGTACAAGCTGCTTTCCAAATCAGGCAGCCAGGTCCAGTTCCTAGTGCACAGAGACAAAAGAGTCTGGAGTCTCAGGGTACAACATTTCTATGAGAAAAACAGGGGAATAGCACTGGGAGTTCACATCTGTTATTTTTTGCTCAACTATTTTGGTAATGAACCTTGAACAGAATACAGTAAATATAAACTTCAGCTCATCTTCATAGCACCCATCTTATAAAAGATCTTTTCATAAAACCCCCTAAAGTTAGAATTCTCTTTCTTAAGAACACTCTTGGAAGGTAGCAGAGCTAATGCTGAGACATGGCTGCAGCATGGCTTAATTTTTTGTGTTGTATAGGTAATAAATTATTCTTTCTACTTTAGTACACAGATATATTTGCGAAATATCTTCATATCCATTCAAGTCACACAACACCCCAAGGCTCTTAAACATAACAATATTTATAGTTTAAGTCACATCTCCCAAGCTAGATTAGATTGCTTTTATGCCTAGGCATGAACCAAAAGAGACTAAAATACTCTTACAAAAGAAAAGTTACAGGGATGCAGTGAGGATTTTGAAGTTTTATAAGTTCACAAAAAAAGAGAAAATAGACTCAAAGTGGAAAAACATCTTGTCGATATGGTAGCCAAGTTAAACCAGATGCTGCAAGGGTAACTTACCATTAGAAATCCCAGAGGTGGTTCTATTTACCAGGGAAGGGATGGAAAGGGTAAGGGAAATTAATATTAATTGGGTTTATTTAGCTTGGCCATTGGCCACAAAGTTCAGATAAAGTGCATTTCCCAGCCAACTCTTGTACATGCAAAGTTTCACCAAGTCAGATGTAACTTATTATGTGTTTTGTCACTTCAACACGAAAAAAGAAAAAAGTACAAAGCTGTACAAAGGAGTGGTTTCCCTGCTTCTTTTGGCTGAATTAGATGCTTTCATTGTGCAAATATATGTGTTAGAAATAATTTTTTTAACAATCCTGCCATTGGCCATCCAAAATTAAAACTGCAAACATGGCACTTCTTCTCTGTAACTAAAGGATCTGAGGAAAAGCAAATTCACCAGGGACCTTAATACATCAGATCCAACCTTCTTTTCAGTGTAGTATTTTTAAAACCTTCTATGAGTGCTGAGGGATGAAGGCTTAAATATAAAGTGGAATTCCATGAGCAGGGCACTCACTGGGCCTTCCTTTGGACTCGTGGATTGTTGCTGGGCTTGTGCACATTTCTTGTGGTCAAATAGACAGAGATGGGTGAGCTCCCATGAGGTGTTCTAGATCGTGAGAAAGCTGGGCTAAAACCCAGACCAGCATGGCAGAGGGGATAGCAAATTTCAGTACAGTAGAAGGAAGGGATGGGATGGGATGGGATGGGATGGGATGGGATGGGATGGGTGCTCATGGCTCCACAGTTGGCATCTCTATCGTGTCTGCTGCATTAGTGCTTGCTCTAAACAAAAGATGGGTAACTTGTCTCCCAGCTTGTGCTGTAGACTGCTTACTAAGCTGTGTGCAACCAAGAGGATACAGCTTTTTTTTTCTTCTGTAGTTTACAGAACTTATAGAGCAGTGACTCATGCTGGAACTGTCTTTTCTTCTCTTTAAATTGGCTTCTTGTCACTTTTATGGAACAGAATTTATTTGACTTTTTTTTTAAAAAGCAAAAATGTCTCCAATCTGGTGCCCTCGTTATACTACACTGTGTGTTATCTCCTGACTTCATTTTTCTGTGTCTCTTCTTGAAGCGTGGTGCAAGTGGGAAGCTGCATTTGTGACATAAAAAGCTTTTTAAGGGTGAGAAAGACCCTTAGTAAGAGAAAAAACTGATTTGTTGTCTGAGAGCACTCTAGAGAAAATCTTGGCAAGAAACTTGCTCAGAGAGCAAGAAAAGAGCAGGTCAAGCTGGAGAAACATCCAAGCAGTAGTGGAATGCATGGGGTGAAGTAAAATCTCTGGCAAGCTGGCCTTTGGCATAGGGCTGCAGTACATTTACCCATGACAGCTCCTCTGCCTGTCACCTACTGTAGGAATCTTCTCCCTGTGCCATTTCCTGAAAAGGAGCGACCCAGCTGCCTCATTTGCCCAGTGAATACATTTGGCATCCAAAGAGGTTGGATGACAAAGTTCCACTGGCTGCATTCGCTCAGGCAAGGGCACTTGGCTGCTGCCCACCCTGCTCTGCATGGCCTTCTGCTGGCCTGTTTGTTGATCCAGCCTTTGGTGCTGTTATGTTACAGATTGCTGGGACCGTGACTCACCATTTCCTTCTAAAAAGGAGGACAGAAGGAAAACAAACCCCAGCAAGCTTGCTGCTCTTTTGCTTGATGTGCAAGCACTAAGCTGCCCTTTCCCAGGAAGGAGATGCATCTTTCATGCATAGCTTTTGGTCCAGTTTTCAGCCAACAAGCATCCAGATTACAGAACTCCATGGTGGCTGGCAGTGCCTGGCAGCTTTGCTGGCAGCATCAGCTATCAGAGAAACCTTTGGCTCAAACCAGTTTATGGGTCTGTTTTGAAAAACATTTTATACCCACAGCTCACCCAAAACTTTCCCAACGTGAGCCACTGTTTTCAAAGCAGGAAGGGAGAAAGAGAGGTCTAAACTTAAGTTCTTATGCCCTTGTTTGGATGTCTGAGTAGACGTATGACCTTCTGACTGGACAGAACTAACCATGCTTCCAGATCCAGTGAGACCTGTTCAGTCCCTAGAAGTCCACCAGCTAATCCAGGGATCTGCAAGTGGCTAGAGTTGAGAAGGAAATATCTTGCTGGCCATCTCCTGGAAATGAAATAAGGGATGGGAGTTGGGAAATGTGGCTAGTCCGGGCCAAAATCAGGAAATGGATTATGGCTAAGAACACTCCTGCTGAGATATGAAGCAGAGGACCTGGTGGAAATTACTGCCTGCCAGCATTTCCATGGCAGCTATCAGCTGGCTCAAGGCCTTCCCTGAACTGAAACCAAGTGGACAATGAATGCACTTCCAGTTAGGCATGATTTCCTCCAAGTCTCTGCTGCAAATGTACTTCACACTAGGAGAGAAAATGTCTGGACCAATATACAGCAAGGAGACAAACTGCTGCACACTAATCCTAGCCAGCATGGTTCCTCCTGCCTACTGAAAAAGAGTTATTCAAATCACAGGGTTCAATAAGTTGTCTGTGACCCACACATAACTCAGTATTTTACCCTGAGATCGCATCCCCAAAATGAGCCCAAGAAAGAAAAAGAAAGAAGAAAAAAGGAAAGGAAATCTGCCACCCACTGCATTCATACAAATCTTTGCAGCATCTCCAAAGAGTTTATTAAAGGGAGATTTAAGTTACTAGTAAATTGGCCTGGAGAAAAACAGAGGGTCTTCTGTCCCATCTTTGGACAATGCTCTGTAGGGTCCTATGACACAGCAGAGGTTTCAGAGGCGCTGCCTGAAGAGTTCCAGAAAAGAAAAGCAGCAATCTCTTCAGTGAGCCTCCAGGAGTGACAGTAGAAATATTTATTACTCTAGTGTTAAACTGCTTGTAAGTAGTTTGTCTTTCTCCCTCTCTCTGTTTATTTGTCTGTTTTACTGTCCCTAATGAAGAATCCCAATGCTATCAAGTCTGAATTACGGACATTTTATGTTTCTAACATTTATTTTGCTGATCTCCCTTCTTTTCTTGTACTTTTGGCTGCTGAGATGCATTTGACCTGCTGTTGGGAGGAGACACAGCTGCTAACTGCATTCTTCACTCCATCTGTTTTCACCGATTGGTACAACTCCACAAAAATTAGTGAGACAGCACTCATATCAAGCTGGTATTACACACTTTAGAACCAGGAATAAAAACTCTGGACAAATTGGGTTTTTGCAAATAATTGAAAATCCACCACCCAAGTTCTTTTCTGTGGCACTTCAAAATCTGCTGGAAAGTAGAAAGCATTATGTAGACATAATTCCATGAACAGATGGAAAGCTACCTATAAAAATGGTTGGTGCAGGCTTGCAGGCAAGCAGTGCACTTCAGCCAGCTCTCAAAATGCAGCACCTGCATCATCTTTGCACTGAGAGAGAAGGGAGGGGGTCTGTAAAAGCATGTTTCTGGAGCTTCTCTGGATGCTAAAACCTGATGGGAGAGTTCCCATGAACGGACACTCTTCGTGAAGTCAGCAGTGAACAACCCACAAGCTTCTTCAAAGTCAGCAGGACCTCACAGGGCAGGGTCTGTCCCTGTCTGGATGGCGGCTGTCTTGCTTCCCTCAGTTTTATTGGTTCTAATCTATTTTCATCCCTTACCCTATTTTATGGCTGTGGTTGATAAGATAAATTAGTCTCTTTTTTGAAAGTGTCACAGTTTAGAGAGTACACAACTGTCAACTGGAGCCCACTGTTCTCTAGGCTTGTCCACTCCATGACCTCATGTAGCATAAAATAGAAATTGTAATTATTTTAGGACTTGAAAACACATATGCAGACATTCCTTCAGAGACTCGTGTGAGATCAGAGCGATTGGTTTTTTGCTCAGCATCCCACCCCCCACAGTGCTCACTCGCTGGGGCCTGCGTGCATATCGGCAGCACATGTGCACACACGCGGAAATGGGGCAGGGGCAGGTAATTAGCCTTTCTGGAGGGGACATGCCTTTCTCCTGAGAGCAAAACAAGAGAGCTCTGAGGGCAGGAGGGGAGCAGATGTAAGCTATCGAGGAGGGAAGCTTGCAGACAGGACATGAGGGGTAACATCTGACCAGCCTAGTGCTGGAGAGACTGGTACTCACTTCAGCTGAGAATACCAAAGAGCCAGACACAACTGATGGGCCAACTGAGATTTCATCAAAAGAAAACTTTTCAGATCAAATAGTCTATCTGAATGTCTGGCTGAGACAGGATTTCTGTCATATGTGCTGTTCTGCTCTTCTCATGCCCTGTAATATCCCCAAACGAGCCCTCTCTGTGTTATTTTGGTGGGGTTTGTAGAGGCAGGACCTAGAAGGGAATGAAGGCTCACTGTGCACTTGTAGAGCAAACCAAGAGCACAACTTGCAGCATTTCCAAACACGCTCACCCCACGCTGCAGTCCTGTCACACAGAGATGGTCCTGATCGATGGCTGGCAGCTTTTTTCCGAGCCTGTTCTATTCCTAATGAGAATGGTAAGCTGAGGACAGTAGTTTTCTGTATAACACAACCATTCCTTTCCCTTTGCCCCCACAGATTTAGCACTTGTGCTGACTGTTGAAAAATCAGTCATTAACAGCCAGGAAATGACTTTGCCATCAATCAGAATATTGCTCAGCCATGTTTCAGCTTTTTCCCCCTTTCTCTGCATAATTATTCTCATCCTCTGCTGATTACAGTTTATAATAGCTATAATTCTCTTAAAATCAATCATTGCTTGACTTAACCACAGGGTTACCAGCAGAAACATGAAGGAACACAGATATTCTGAACTGCTTTTTAATTATTATTCTTATTTAATAACACACAAGCTTATAAGTAGATCACACTTAACCTTCCTCTTAGCAGCATTAAGCATCAGTTATTTTATTTTGTTTTAAATCATGAAGTGTTTGATTACATGGCCATTCCAACTTCACCAGGTGTTTTGGTGACGTTACTAGCATGTTATTTTGACATGTAATCGCAGTGGTTGTCCTAAATTAAAGCGCCATAAAAGGATAATATGTTGTTTGTTAGCACAGATTCCACAATCAAAGTAAACCTGAGTTTACTGATCTTTTTGATTAGGATTATACATAAACACAGTTAAATCAAAGGCTGGCATACTGTAAGGCAATTTTGAGTATACTGAATTAAAAACAACACTAGATTAAAAATCACATTTTTCCTGAAGAGAGTGGAAATGTGTAGCCCACCACACACAATCGTATTCCTAATACAGCTGAACCAGAGGTTTCTGTTATTCCGCTTGTATCACCACTTTGCCACTAATCATTTTCTCTTGCTCATATATTCAGTACATTTCCCTTAATGCTTATGTGCTCGTCTCATGCAGAAAAAGGAAATATTTTAAAAAGTAAGGACATAATTATATGGAACAACCAAACTGAAAGCAAGACCGAAGACAAGGTGTAGAGTCTGAATTGACTTTTAAGGTAAAATAAAACCTTGAATTAAAATAGACTTCCCCCCCACCCCTTGTATAAATTTTGGGCAAGAAAAATACTGTATGAGATTATAACATTAGATAGGGAATAGGAGCTAGGTTGTTTGAGCCTACTCTGTATAAGAGTATGGCACAGAAACACACAAAGGAAGCCATTTCCCACACAGAACATTTTGATCCTGCAACTTCACATATATTCTTGCATTAAACTTATGATGTTTCTTGTGAACTATTTACATGTAAATCTCCACGTGCAACATCCATGTCACTGGTTTGTCTCCTCTTTGTTTACCAACTTGCAACCAGCAGTATACTATTGTTAATTTTGACCTGATGAACAGAACATTTGCATGTTTTGCTTAAAAGGAAAAATATGGGGGGAAACTCTCAGCAGTTAACATAAAAATGTGGTCTACCCATGAACTGCACCCTTTGTAGCTATCTGCCCTATAGAAATTAACTGCTCTGGTGTGTCAAGATAGAGCACATGCATTACTGGAGACACTTTGCCATTCTGATATAAAACAGTTAACTATACTGGGCCTAATGGTCCACTGAATCCCCTCAGATTTGTTCCCAAGATGGGTAGGAAATTTTGGAAAAAGAACTAAATGAAGGATTTCCTGTTTTATCCACTCTTTCTTTATCATCACCCGATTTTGCATTTCACTAAACTCCCCATCTCTTTTCAGCTGCACTGAGCATGGATGCAGCAGGAAAGTGTCTGTTGAAGCCATTTTGACAAAAAATAACAAAGCACTACATTTCTTTGGCACATAGCATGACCACAGGCCTAGCCATGAGTAAAAGGCCACTTGGGCTGCGTAGCCCATCTACTAAAATGCTTTTTCTCAACCTGGTCTAGATTCTGGTCGGGTCACTGAGGCTTCCTCCCGACGCCACCGAGGAGGAGAAAGAGAGGCACCCGGCGAGCCCTGCCTCTCAGGAGGAGCCCTGACACAGCCCAGGGGTTTCTCGGTCGCATGAGAAATGGTTTGTAGGCTCAGGGCCCCAGGGGCCATTATTTCAAAGTTGCACAGCCATCACGTGGCTGCACGAAGCACCTCCTGCCGTGTCTGTGCCTTCCTAGAAACAAAGCTGTGTTGTGAACTATTGGCGATGTTAATAGCTTTCTTCCCTCTAGAGATTTGCTCCTGCTTTGGCCCCAAATATTTCAAAATAGCTGAAGCTGGCAGGAAGAGCCATGGGAAGAAAAATGTTAATGCATGTTAATTTCTGGTTTAGACATGATGAGAATTTCATTTTCTTCATTAAAATTCCGCAGTGCTGATGGGACTCTCCTCTGATTCACGGACTATACCTTGTAGCGCTCCTCTGTGAGCAATAACATATATGCAGCCTGATGTCTTTAAATAGTTCTGTTTTCCTCTCCTTCTAGATACTCCAGCTATCATTCGCGACCGATACACAATTTGCCCTCCTTCCAGTTAGATGGTTGCATTTTTGTGCAGGAATTTCAGAGCATGTTTTAAATTCCCTGTAGAAAGGCTGAAGTTATCACAAAATGCAGCGTCATGGTTACTCACTATGAAATGGAGAGACACAGTGGCAGCTTTGCAGAGGAACCTGCTACTAGTAAACAGAAAAATAAAATGCAAAACCAAACTGGGATTCAGTTGACATGGGGGCAGACTGGTGGAGGTGGGGGGGCATGGAAGAGCAGTTCTGTACTCCAGAGAACAAATAATCCCATCCAGTCATTCCGAAGGAATGACTGAGGAGGACAGAGGCTCAGTTGCTGGATAATCTTATCAGTTGTTAATTGTGGATTAAAAGTATCCCGTCTGTGGGAAGCTGTGGAGTTTTGCCACTCAGAAAATACAACTATATATGTTTATGCTATTTTTGCTTAGTCACAGAGTGGAAAACTTGCATTTCACATGATCAAATACAGAATCCACATAACACAGCACCATGTGGTCTCTCCTTAACTGGCTTAATCAGTGTAGACCATAGCAACTGCTTTCCAAACATACAAAGAGAACACTTAGAAATCTAGAGACACAGAAGAGAGAGGCAACGAGGATTCTGAGTAAAAGACTGCAGAGATTAATGTTGCCTCCCACTCTGCAAAGAGTATTTTTATTCTGCTGTGATCTTTAAGATAAACATGTAAGAGACCTGCTCCATTGTATCAACCCTGCTGCTGTGAGTGTGCTGTAGTGTCAGCCCTCACCACCAGCCTTTCCCAAGGAGTGGAGCTAACTGAAGGTATCACATTAGTCCTGAAAAGTCACCTAAAGCCTTCCAAAGAGCAACATGGAGATCTGTTTTTGGAGGGTACATTCATTAGGGAAGAAGCATGCAGCTTGTGGAGCAATGGGATGAGCTGTGCACAGTGAAATCGATTCATTTGGTCCCAGACAGCACTGGTACACATGAACTCCATTGCTAGGTATAAGGAAGACAAAAACTCAGCAAACTAGAAGGTCAGTGTTGTTCAAATCACCATGCAAGATGAGTAATAATCACAGCCCATAGTAACCTCATTGATTCACACTGCATAGCATCATCATGAGCAGATCCCGTGGGAGGCCCTTTTTCCCTGTTTTCTGCCTTGCCAGGAGACACTGTTCACACTAGATGAGCATGACCTATGTGACTTAGTACAAAAGATAACCAAATACACCTCTCAGTCTACCACTCACTTTCACCACCTCCACTGTCACTGTATACTCTGCGTTTTAAGAAAAATACACATCATGCTGAGATTTAAAATGCCATGTTGTATCTCGCTGTGATGAACTCCATCAGTGCTGGGGGAAAGCTGACTCTTTCAGACTGAGAAGCTATGCTGAAAGCCCAAGAGGCCAAGCCCAGAAGCTCGCTTATCAGTGTACAAAGCTGTCATCATACAGAGCAGGACCACTGAATGATAGGGCAAGGCTGTGAAAACAGATAAAGTTTCCTTAAAAACCCTACCTAGAAAAGAATGCAAATCAGTGGTTGCAGTCACACTGCATTATTCTTTAAGACACCTATTTAAAGTCACTTCTTTTTTTCTAACTACCCTAGGGTGCTACAAATGTTTTCTGGTCTAGCTATAGAGTGAAGGTGTTTTCGTGCCAAGTACTACAGACCACACAGAAGAATCTGCAATTAATGGAATTTCAGTGTTCTGCATTGCTGATCTACTTAACAATGCATTTTTGAGGACATTTTAAAAGTTGTTTAGCTGACTGCCAAAAATGAGGATCATTAAAAATAGATTCGCAGCTGTTTGGGAAAGCTGAGATATAATTTTGTCTTCATTATGCCTTATTGCAGATGTTATTGATTTAGTCTCACTGCATTTTGGTGGGCAATATCAATTCACACCGTCTTTGACTTTGGAAACCAAAAAGTGCATTTCTTCTTATTCTTAGGGCTCACAGTATAGAAGAAGTGCAAATAACCATGAAGTAAATTTGGGAGAGAGGCTCTTTGTGCATCAGCACCATTGTGCAGGTGATCAGAGCTGATAAGCTCCTCAAAATATCCCTACACAGTGAGCCTCAGATTGCAGCAGAATTTGTACAAAATATACCCTGAAAATAGCAATTCAATAGCTTGAATTTTCTGCTCCAAGGGACTTTCCTTTAGTGAGAGTTTTCCCATGCAGCTGCAGAAACTGAGACTGTGTATATATGGTTATATATTTGTTTGTGGGAATGTATATGCAGGATCAAATACTGCTCTTTGTGGCACGCATGAAGATTCAACTCACTCTGCCATAATCAGCTTAAACAGGAGGAGAAGATTAAATTTCCTGGTATCTGATCACTAGTGCAGGAAGCCTTCAAGAATTCCTCCAACATGAATTGAATATATAATTCCTGGAAGTTTCATAAAATGCATATGTAAAAGTACAAAGATTAATAGAAAAATTGCAATAATAGCATAAGTACTGAATCACTCATTAAATAAACCTCTCATTCTCAATGAGAACTGCACATACACTGTTTTGATTATGCAACACTTTTACTGCTGCCCTTTTGGATAGAGAACAATCTGCAAATACCTTTCCTCTGCCCAGCCAACTACTTTAAACAGTTGTGCTCCCCAACACCCTCACACTGACTTTGGTGAGCCTTCTCACTCAGGCCGGCTTTAATGCTTTGTAACCACTCTCAATGGAGTGAAAGGCAACTAATGCTGCAGCCCTCTTCTTTATTGTGCTGAAGAGGACCTACACATGACCAGTGTGTGGGTTGGGAAAGCAGCTGGGGCATTGTTAGTCAGCACTCACTTCCCACATACGCCACTTCCCTGCGATGAATGAACCCACCACAGACAATTGTCACCCACAGCATTTCTAAGGAGCTTTTTGTCTGCTTACATCCCTTAATCCTACAGACCTCCTAGGCTAAAGCTAGCACTGCTGATTTTCACCTTAGGAGTGTTCATCTTGGAAGCTGTGGTGTGGGACAGTCTTGCTGCTTCCATCAAGAACAGATCGATCCGCAGCAAAGGAAAGGGACAGGAATTTTGCAGTGAAGAAACTTGGTTTTGGTAATGCTGTAAAATATTCTTTTTTTCCAGAACTGGTGGGAATGCTTAACATTTTGCACCCTCCATGAGTCCTTCATAAAAGGGCTCAGGACTGCAAATCCCACACTAATATTGGCAAGTTTTCAACCATGGTGGGTCTATGCGCGATAGTAACTGCACACAAATGCAAGTAAAGGAATTCACAGATTGTCTCACAGTGTCCTGAAAGGAACCCAAAGCTCTTTACAAACCACAAAATATCTCACACCCACAGAAGGATCTCGCCACAAAAGGACTTTACACACTGAAGCCTGAATTGGGATCATCTCAGAATAGAGAGCTGAATCATCCCTTGTGGCACTGAGCCCTCTGCTGCTACTGAGACTAGTAATCCAAAATCCATGCCTTGCTGATTTAATTCTTTATCCAACAGAGTAGAGGGCTGAACTTCAATCATAGGAGCTCTGAAGGGAAGAAGGATTCCTGTGCTTTGCTGCTCTGTATTTGGCCAGCCAGTCAACATTAGGGCTATGTATGGCCTCAGGACATTGTGTGAGCTGTCAGAACTCACTTTGGCCAAAAGAGACTTGCACTTTTCTTTCTCACAGGTCCCAATCTTGGCCATGCAATCCCATCACTTGCCATGCACTGCTGCTGCTGATGCTCATCAGACTAAAGGCATGACAGATTGGTGGAATGGCATGGTCAGAGGAGGAGCACAGGCAGGTAGAAAAGGATAGAAAAGGACAAAGGCCTCTTGTCTTCCATAAATGGGAATGTTCCCCGGGACCTGGCTGTCTTTTGAACTGATGACAGCATATTACTGTCATCAATGTGACATAGAGAGAACTGAACATCAGGATCAGCATTTTCAGCGTTTTTTCAACTAAAGATGAGAATTCTGACCAAACCACCACATCTTTACAGAAAAAACACTTGTTTTTCAGCCAAGATATATAAATGTAATGGAGAAGAGATACAGAGAGCTGTGTGTGAGATACTGTGTTTGCAGGAACATAAATCCTTTTGGGCAGCACAGCCTGCTTCCCTGTGCTTTGGCCAGGACTGCCAGCTGTCTCAAATAAGATGGACATAGCCCTTGCTGGTTGGTTGATACATAAAGGATCAAACCAGCACTTAAAAACATGAGCTTCTATTGCCTTAACTTGTAGCCCAAGGCTGTAGCAGTATGTCTCTGCTGCAGGTTGGTGGCTGCAGAGCAGTGTCCTGATGTCCTTTGCAATGTGACATCTTTCTAAGCCTCAACAAACAGTAGTAAAGGGCTGTACGCATTACTTCTCACTCTACCCCACTGTGCCAAAGCACAGTGACGGCCATCGAGTCCTACTACTTACTGCTTTCTTGGTTTGCTTTTCACATTACTCTAAGCCTGTGAACATCACCAATGATATTTCTGCATAGGTTTGGTCATTCTTTTGTATCCTTATTAGATTGTTGGATCTTTCCCTAGTCACACACAGGTAAGCCTAAATGTGTGGCTCTTAGTAGCTCTGTGCAAGCATTTTCTAAGCATTTCTGTGCCCTCTCTGGCATTACACAGCTGGACCATGCTGACTTTCTCTTTGGGGAAACATCTGAAGTTCTCAGACCCATCTATCTTTATGCTCAGTTGCTATCTGATCTCCGGGGGTTCCACTGCAGTGTTCCCACACTGTCAGGCAGAGCTGCCTTCCTGCTTCCTTTGCACTGATTAACAACCTCTTGCCTCTTCTGGCTGCCAGCTTCCCATTGCTTTGTGGGTACTCTGTGTACAAATTCCCATTCAATGCTGAACCGGTTTCGTGCTCTGCTGAGGAAATTTGTGATCTGTTGTCTGAGTACAGAATCATGACAGCCAGACCTTGCCAAGGACACAGCAGTGTCTTGTTCTCAGTTCTTGCCTGTGTGTCCTTTGGACAGCATCATTCTTGCTTGGAGATGGAGTAAAGGATTATTGTGGCTAATAGCTTGACAGCTATTCAGAATTAGGTTCATATCTCATGATGCAGACAAGTGTCTCCATTTCTGTTCTTCTGATCACTCTGTACATACTGCACTGCCCCAAATCTTCCCTTTTTGGGCAGTCATGCCATGCCACTGAATCTTCTTTTAATCTGTATGGTTTTGCCAGTGTGAGGAGTAGGGACACAGCACATTGGAGAAGACCCTTCTCTCTGACAGTCAGACAACTGCAGTGCAGGTGTAAACAGATGAGCCAGATCCTTGCAGATCCTTGCAGAGCTTAAATAGAGAAATAATTTTCAAACATATCAAGCTGGTTTAGAAAGGTTAAAATAGAATAAATAATGTTCTACAGTCCACTAAGAATATTGACTATATCTTCAATGACTAAAACAGGAAGCCAGCAACTCTGCATAGAGTTCAGTGACATGACACTAGCTCTGAAGTTGCTTAGCACTTTTAAAAACCCCTCATCTTGTGTTCTCATCCCTCAGCAGATATGACTGACTCATCTGCTGCTGCATCTGCAGCTGTTGATTGTCCCAGTCCAAATGTACCGAACATTTTATTGCCTCCAGTATCCTGTTGTGTTTGATGCCTGATTTGACTGCCTAGCACTACTTTTGAGAAGGAGTTTTAGGCAGGATGGTAAATGGTGTCTGTTATTGCATAGAAGATTTGTGAAGCCTCACTAGAGAAAATGAGCAGTGTAATTTTCTCTCATTCCAGTCTAATGTTGAGTGCAGTTCACAATGGCTTATTCACCACACTGCTTGTTGTCAGAAGGCATATTTCACCATAGCCAAAGGCAAACTGGCAAAAATGTTCCCATCAAAGAAGCACAGGGAATGGGTCATTCTCAGTCCAGACATTTCTCCTTTCTGTATTTACATGATCTTTACTCATAAATGCTACGGAGTGGTGGCTTCAGCACAGTGACACTGCTAGATTTCCTTTCCCAGTATCACCCTTTACCTCATGTTGCTGCACAGAGTAGCAATGTTTCATGGTATGTGCCTGGTTTAGACTATCTTTATGCTTTCTAGTGCCCACCTTCTGGGCTGGGACTTCTGACTAAACCCCACCATGTGGCAGCTGCCTTACAGCTTTGCAGAACTCTGCTGCATCTGCACAGCATCTGGACATTTCCACTGACGGAGGCATTTCCTGAGTCTGAGTGTGTCTCAGAAGGAGGATGGAACTAAGCAGAGGTTGCCAGATGCCCAGATGAGCTGGCTTCAGTCTCCTCTGCTGTGTGTAGTCTGTGGTTGGTCTCTTACCCCTTAGCAGCTGCCATAGCTTGGTATCACAAGCTTGCCTTTTACTCAGGTTTCCCTTTCTCTGGTGGTATGACTTTCATCCATGAAAGACAGCTGATGATGGACCTGCTGGAGCCCTGCTTGTGCCCACTACCTGCCATGGGCAGAACAAGCTCAGCTGGTTTTCTGTGACCAGACAGGACCGGGCAGTGGATTCATTTCACTGCTGTGCTCTGTGCATCAGGATAAGCATGCCCACCATCTCATGGATGTCATGGTTCTTCTCTCCAGAGGAGCTGATGTGGCATTGCAGCTGATGCCCATCCAGGAGGCACCCAAATAGCCTCTGAGCCTGCAGGAGCTGGGTGGTGGGCAGCCCTCTGCCCTGTCTGTGGTCCCATGGAAGTCACTGTGCAGAGCTCCTCCTCTGTAGTGAATGTCTGTCTGTCTCTCTTGCTGCTTCCTGAGTCACTGCTCTTTTATTTCCTGGAAGAGCTGCCCAGGGGTACAAAATCCTCACATAGGGCAGTCCTGAGGCACAGCCGATTTGTCTCCACCCTGCCTGTGGTGAGGCTGTACATCCACCTGGTGTCCAAACGCTGAACTGAGGCTCTGCTTTCACTCCCCAGACCTCGGGTAATGTCTCCCTTTCTTCCTGAAGGCACTCTTGTGTTTACTGGTCAGGGAAGGTACTTCAGCAATGGTTTTGCTCCTTTCCCCATGGGAATCAGCTGCCCTCTGTAGGAAATCCTTCTCAAAGATCAGATATTTTTATTGCAGAAATACCACGTAGCAAGACAGGTCCCCTAAGCAATGGTGTCTCTAAACAGGGCTTTTCTGATATAAATGTGGCAAGACAGAGTTTGGGCCCTGCACACACCCACTCTCCTCAGCCCTCCTGCTTTCATGTGAAAGTGAGACCTGTCCAGCTGCCCTGCCTGTGGTCAGAGGTGACATCAGCTTTTCCTCACCCAGGGTTTGACTATGGTACTTCTACCTTACTGACTTCGTGTTCCTGCCTTTACCTTACACTTTTTGATTACTCATTACCCTTTGCAACATGACTGAAAGAGGGTAGATTTAGATTAAATATTGGGAAGAAATTCTTCACTGTGAGGGTGGTGAGGCACTGAGGCAGGTTGCCCAGAGAAGCTGTGGATGCCCCATCCCTGGAAGTGTTCAAGGCCAGTTTGGATGCGACTTTGAGTACCCTGGTCTCGTGGAAGGTGTTCCTTTCCATGGTAAGAAGGTTAGGATGAGATGGTCTTTAAGGTCCCTCCAACCCAAACTGTTCTGTGATTCTATGGTGTTCCTGTGTCTGGGCCACATCCCTGATCTATGAAGGCTGTTCTAGCTTTAACTACAGGGATTTTATTTTTTTCCCCATTTGCAAATGTATTTATTCCTCATTCCCCACAATTAAAGTGACAGCAATCCTGTTTAATTCCCAACATACAAATCCATGCTCCACTGCTACAATGACAGCCCTTTTTAACTTCAGCTCAAATTAAAACCAAAGTGTCGTTGCTGCCACTTTCAGAAACTAGGACCCACAAAGATTTAGAAAATTAATAAAAATAACAACAAAAACCGCTGGGGCTGGCAGCTGCACTTTGTGGAGGGCAGAACCCGTCATGGCAGCCTCGAGAGGCGGCACAGGGACCCGGTGGCAGGGTGACCCCAGGGCAGAGGAATCCCAGCGGCACAGGGACCCCGCGGCGGAATGACCCGGGGCACAGTGCTCCGGGAGCACAGGGACTGCGGGGCACAGAGACCCTGTGGCAGGGTGACTCCGGGGCAGAGGAAGCACCGGGGCAGAAGGATTCCCGCAGCAGAGGGACCGCCACGGCAGGGTCACTCCACGGCAGAGGGAACCGGCGGCACAGGGACCCCAGGGAACAGGGACACCGCAGCACAGAGATCCCGGGGCAGCGCTATCCCGTGGCAGCGCTATCCCGTGGCACAGGGACCCCGGTGGCAGCGCTATCCCGAGGCATAGGGACCCCGGTGGCAGCGTTATCCCGAGGCATAGGGACCCCGTGGCACAGGGACCCCGGTGGCAGCGCTATCCCGAGGAACGGGGACCGGGTGGCGGCCCGGTGCTGCCACCTGGCGGCCGCTCGGGTGGCAGCGGCGGCGGCGCGGAGCC
>VZTZ01001568.1:312627-376697 GCA_013400955.1 Drymodes brunneopygia
GCGGTGGCCCCGCGGTGGCGGTGGTGGCCCGGCGGTGGTGCCGGTTGCCCGGAGGTGGCGGTGGTGCCCCGGCAGCGGCGGTCGCGGGGCGGCGCACGGATCCAGAGCCCGCTGCCTGTGCGGCCGATGCGGCACGGAGCCGTAATGAACGAACCGGCTCCGCGGGGAGGTTGTGTTTGATTTCCCTCCGGTTTGTGTGTTTTCACAGAATCATAGAATCATTTAGGTTGGAAAAGGCCTCTGTCCGACCTAGCACCACATTGTCAACTTGTCCATGGCAGTAAGTGCCACATCCTTTCTCGAATACCTCCAGGAATGGTGACTCCGGCACCACTAGCTCATTCCAATGTTAAACAACGCTTTCCATGAAGAAATTCCTCCTGATGTCCAGCCTGGATCTCCCCTGGCTCAGCCTGGGGCTATGTCCTCTCATCCTGTGACTTTGCCACAAGTCTCTTAAAATCTATGCTGAAATCATTACACCATGATCATATCCATCATGACAGCCTGGCCTGGATGCAAAGCTGGAGCTGAGCCTCTTCCTACCCCTCGTTCACAGTCCCTTTCCCACTCTCCTGTTCATGTTGCTACTGAAGCACCTCAACACCCACCAGGAACAGCCTGAATCCTTCAAGACAGGTGAGGCCTGCTCACTGTNGCAGCGCTATCCCGAGGCATAGGGACCCCGGTGGCAGCGTTATCCCGAGGCATAGGGACCCCGTGGCACAGGGACCCCGGTGGNGTCCATGGCAGTAAGTGCCACATCCTTTCTCGAATACCTCCAGGAATGGTGACTCCGGCACCACTAGCTCATTCCAATGTTAAACAACGCTTTCCATGAAGAAATTCCTCCTGATGTCCAGCCTGGATCTCCCCTGGCTCAGCCTGGGGCTATGTCCTCTCATCCTGTGACTTTGCCACAAGTCTCTTAAAATCTATGCTGAAATCATTACACCATGATCATATCCATCATGACAGCCTGGCCTGGATGCAAAGCTGGAGCTGAGCCTCTTCCTACCCCTCGTTCACAGTCCCTTTCCCACTCTCCTGTTCATGTTGCTACTGAAGCACCTCAACACCCACCAGGAACAGCCTGAATCCTTCAAGACAGGTGAGGCCTGCTCACTGTGGGTCTGGGACAGGGAAATCCTGACACACTTTTTCATGAGAAGCAGCATCTCCTGGGAGCTTAAGGGTGTCTGGCAACAAGCCAAAATTCTACATTTCCCCCTAGCCCCTTTCCGTGACTCTTCCACTCTTCCAGTTCCAAATCTTGACTTTACATCCCTGGTACAAAGACTTTTTGGGCTCTGGCTACAGCCCAGCCTTTTTATTAATTACATTCAGGTAAAGGATCTGCTTAGAAAAGCAGGCATTATCTAAGTTCTACATTATCTAAGTAGCCTAAGTTCTTTTAGGAAACAGCTCATCTGAAATGCTGACAAGCAATGACAACCCCTATTATATATGTATTACAATACTGGTAATAAAACTGACCAGTAAATCAGAACAGGCAACACCACTGAAGTACAGAGTAACTGATTAGGAGTTAAGCTGGAAAAAAACCCAAACCCAAGACTGGTTCAAGCCTCGGGCCAATTTCTGTTTCAAATATTATATTATTTTTGTAAATATAAACACAATAATTAATGAGCATGAGTAGGGAGCTCCGTTTGGCTCCCCTCCCCACCAGAAATATTCTTGCTTGGGCTGGAATTAATAAATATATCATAAACCCTGTCTTCCTCTTTCCTACTTTGCCGCCCAAATCCCTTGACTTTTTGAGATAGCACTGATAAGTACAGTTCTCAAAATGTGTTGCAAGATGGGCAGGTGAATTATTGCCTCCCTTGCCTGTAGACAAAGCTGCAGGTCTGGCAGCAAGACTTTTTGGAGGTCTGGGGAAAACAAGACTTGGAGGAGATGAAAAATTCCAAGACTGTGAAGGCCCTTGGGGCTCAGAGCTCACTGATGAGTGGGAGAAGGAAGCAGCATGATGAGAGGGGAGGATGGAGGTGAGTGAATGAGTCGGGCAGGATCCAGTATTTATGGTTCCCCCCTTGCTGCAGGAACTGGCTGCCTCCCATACATTCGTGGCACTCGTCTTCCTGAAGCTGCCATGGAGAAGCAGCATCTCTGTTTTGCTGACAGGGAAATAGGGCTTAGTGAGTGGCTGACCAGGATAGCAAAGGCAGCTCATATCTGGACTGGAAATAGAATTCTGGCCATAGGAGCAAGGTAGATAAGAAACAGGGAAAGGCAGGGGGAGGGAAACCCAAACAGCTGTGGCTTTTAAAGGTGGAAAAGCCCTGAGAGTCTTGGGGCCTTCTTCAAACAGCATGGGACTCTGTCTCTTGCCAAAAATACTATTTGAAAATCCTGACATTCCTATTTCTTTGCAAAGATACTTGTGGACAGAACTTAGCCTCTAAATCACAGCAAAAACCATGCAAGAAAAACAAAAGCAACCTGAAGTTTGCCTGGCAAGAAAAGTATTGATCTAAATCTCAGCCACATGGCACAAGGGATGTCGTGTGTGCAATGGTATCATCATGATTTCATAAGCGTTTGAGCCCACTCAGCATAACTGCAGATGGCCTCACCCTAAGAATGGGAGGCTGACTCCACTGGGGCAGGCTGAGCAAGAGAAAGGGCTGTAGGGCAATGGGGAGCAATGCTGGGTGCAGCCCTTCCCTCCCTAATACTGAGCCCCAACCTCGCTAGAAGGGGCTTCTGCACATGTGGCTGATGGCACAAAAGCCCCTCCCCAGACCACTGTTGCAGAAACAACCAGCACTTGTGCAGATGTTGCTCAAGTGTTTTGTCCAGAGGTTATTGCTGCCTGGACACTCATGGGTGCAGCACTGGCAGAGCACAGAGTGCTCCTTCAGGGAGCAGCCTCCATTAGGGAGACTCCATTATTGGGAGAATGGATTTGGTTTAGGGCATAAAGCTGGATAAATGGATGAGAAAGGCACATTCCTCAGTGTCAGCCAACAGGGTGGAGAGTCCTGCTGCAAACAGCAGCACAGCATAAGATGAAGGGATGTTCGTGGTAGCGACAGAGTCCATTTCCCATTTTCTCAGCATACCAGGTTTTTTTCTGGGCTTCAGGGTCTTTTTAAATTGTTTCAGTGCTCTTAACGTGTCTCTCCGCAGAGCTGCTTGGTCCAGCTCAAGACAGTTTGTCAGAGAGACATTTGCAGCCACAGCAGAGCTAGACAACTGTTGCTTGTCAGGATAAGAGGTCAAGTGTCAGCCACTCCAGGGGGAGGCAGGGAGCCAGGACAGCCACCAGGGATGACATGTTACTGGGGACACTGAAAGGCAGTGTAGAGTCTCTTTTTTACAACCTATGGTTTATTTTTCAAAGGTTTGGGCTGCTGCAGCTGCTGCAGCTGGGAGTGTCCTTGCCCTTGATCAGACTTGTGACATGCGATCCTCCAACAGATTTGGTGATGCCTCACAGACCCTCATTCAACTCACCCCTGCTTCCAGCTTACTGATTTGGAAAGGCTTTAGCAAGCTTACTTAATTTATTTTTTCCTGAAAAATAAAAAGCATCTGCCCATTCAGTGTAGATTGAATCTTCTTGTAAGTCAGAGACCCTGCAAGCTGCTCATACAAATATTTGCGGTGACACTAAGATGAAAGGAGCCACATCTGGCTCACTCCACACCCTCTTGTTTAAACAGCAGCACACAATTTATACGCTTTAGTTACAAAATAGTAATGTCCTTTAAATTTGCACAGAGTGAACCTGGCAAACTATAATTAGAAAGAGAGTTTCTGGAAACGCAACAAGGCAATATTAATAAAGTGCTAAAAGTGATACAAAGCTTACAGCCCCATAGAGATGTGTTGTCTAAAACATTGTATTAGCTACTTTTTCTCTCTTAATCCAATAGGACTGCATCTCTGGAGCAATCCTTTGTGAACATTTAGCCTCCTTGACCATAAATCTCAGCCGTTTGACACTCAAGTTATTAAATTATGTTTGTGTTGTTATATCATAATATGATGTTTAGCCATATATCATGCCCCCAAGGACAGCATAGGACTGGCAAATGGTAAAACAAAGCTCCTCCTTCCAGACCTCTTAAAAGCTGAGAGATTCTCTGTAGCTTGCATTTGG
The DNA here is from genome assembly GCA_013400955.1 of Drymodes brunneopygia. NCBI lineage: Eukaryota > Metazoa > Chordata > Aves > Passeriformes > Petroicidae > Drymodes > Drymodes brunneopygia. Next base: position 316,763 of record VZTZ01001568.1, read on the forward strand.
AATTGTGTATGTACAACCTGACATGTTTCATTTGCTTATTGTCTAGGTCATTATAAGAAGGCTACTTTTACAAGAAAAAAACAAATCAGCAGCGCTACCACTGTGTGACTACCACATAGTCATTTCTTATTACAATTCTTAATTGGCATTTCAGAAGAGTCATAAATGTTGTGTTGTCAGTAATAAAATGTTGGGGACTAAACAGAAGCTGGGGGGGAAATGTATTGTGGCATTTAATTATTTAAGGTTTAAACTGCGCTGCGTAATCCTGTGAGGGCGTTCAGAAGCATTCTCTCCTCCAGAGCGCACGGAGGGATGTCTCACTCGAGCACCATCCGGATGCTGTCAGGCAGTGGGCTGTGTGCTAAGGACCAGCTGTGATTGCCTGGCAGTCTCTGCCTGCTCACCAACCCCCGGGGTGCAGCACTTGACAGTCGGAGATCAGGAAGTTCACCCCAAGCAAGGCACTGCTCTTTGTGGTGAATTATGAAGCCAGGGATCTTTCTCTTGGCATTGGAGATGAATAAAACCGTCACATCTTGCCTCAAATCGTATTATGGCTTCTTCTTGTGGTTGGTCCTGCTTGCTCTCACACCTTGCCTGAAGATATTTAGGGGCTAAAAATCTTCATGGTGAGCAGTGACACTTCCAGACTCACTTTTGGCTGTAGTGCCATTATGTGTGTGGTCACAGATGTTTCACAATTGTCACAGGCACTCCCAGAGGAGCCTTTGCAGGAACTTTTCCTGCCAGGTGTCCTTCTCCCCTGTGAGAGAAGGAATATGGACAATTCCTAATCCAGCAGGGGAGTTCCACACCCAACAGTTCTTACATCACTTTCTCATTGCTCCAGCTTTTGCGTGCAAAATTCTTACAAAGTAATTTTTCTAACAACCTCCAAATCTGAGCTAATGCTGTAACAGTGCCTTCCCCATTACTATAATGTCTTTCTAGTTATCAATTATTGGGGCTTATTATGTGAAAATTAGAAATACATTATTACCAGAAAATCCATTCTCTCAACTGTGCCGACTTTTACAACCTGACACAATCTCTTAAAATCTGAATTGTTTGCCATGAAACAGACCTTTTTTTCTTCATGAAGATGTCAGGGAATTTCAATTTCAGCTAATTCTTGCAATCCTAATGAGCTTCCTTCTCTAAGGAACTGTCAATGCTCTTCATGCTGTAATAGTTCCAGGAACAACTGGAAACCACTTGGATAATAACATAAGGTTTTTTAGATCAATATCACTTTTGTAATGTGAAACTTTTGCCAGATCTGACTATCTAAGCCATACTCTTAGCTTTTGCTTTTTGCTTTTTTTTTGTGAGGGTTTTCCCAAAAAGAACCTAGGCACTGAAAAATCTTTATACAATTATGTATACAATTACAATAAGGGACAACTATCAAGAAGTTGATGGATAGAGTCCATTATATGATTCTGAAAAATTCTAGTGTTGTGGCATTGTACAGATGATTTTTAAACGGGAGGCTGCTTCTTTTATGCATTGGACATGTTTTACTTTTTATTCTGTAGGATTGCACACTCTCTGAATCTGACTGGAGGTAAAACATGTCTTATGAGCCCATAGAGACATCTCTTCTGTCCATGTTAACCAGTCAATATATGAAGAGTTATTTCATTTGTGTAGACTAAATCTTGCATTGACAAAATGAGTGTTTTTTGCTGACACGTTAGGCTGATTGAACTGTACTATCCTTCAGAAAAATAAATATCAACTCAGGTGGTAAGGGCATGCCTAATCGAAAAGTTGAAACAGTGACTGGGAAAAGTTCCTGGACTTCAAGAGGCTTCCTATTTGGCACAAGGAAGGTGGATACGCAACTGCTGTCATGAAGCTTACATTACCTGTCTCCAGACAACCATTTCTGAATTGATTTCTTGTTCACATCATCTCTTAGGCTTTTTTCTTTCCTCTGTAGAAATGCCAACCTGCTGTTCATTTCAGGATTTCCAGGGCTCTGGAGTTAGTTCCCTGGGACATTCTGCATCACGCCTCCTGGAATTTCAATCATACACTGTACTTCTCCAGAGTAATTCTGCTCAAGGTCTACATGCCTTTGAAAGCTGTAGGATTTCCTTTGATCTGTTGTGAAACCAGAGGATACCCTGTGTGGTTTTCAGACATCTCTATTCTTATGTGAAGGAAAAGCATGGGTACCTCCCATAGGCATCCCTCTGAATGGAAGAAAGGAATTTCTGAGGAAAATTTTTGTAGTCTGCCCCAAACCCGTTTCAGATTTATCAGCCTTGCACTGGGAAAGATCCTGCCCTTCTTCTACATGTTTTTGAGGTTTTTTTAGTAATATATTTGGGCAAGGTACTGTATTTTCACCTGTTTTAACAAGTCCTTCAAGTGTAAACTTTTGAGCACTATAAAGTAGCTGCTGCTGAGTATCATTACTTAACTCACCACTAACAAATACATTCAGATTAAGAAGTTCCCACTGCTCCTGCAGTCTGGGGTCTGCAGCTGCCTTGGGCTTGTTGTCCCTGGCAGGGCTGTTGTTGTAATGCTGCTTCTTTCTGTGCTGTTTTGACGCCATTCTTATGTTGTTCTTCCTATTCAGCCCATCTGCTTTTAAAGCTGATGTAAGGTTGCTATTTCCTAACACCACTTTTAAACAGGACAGTGAAAAAATTGCAATTCCCAGTTTAGTCCTCGCTCAAAACTTTAAGGCCCCTTCTCCAACGTAATCACACTTTAAACCAAAAAGCACTAGACAAAAGTTGCAAGCATGCTCTGAACTGCGTGAGGTTTCCTGATCAGGGTTCATCCTAGTACAATGGGTGTCAGAAGGGCTCATGTCTACCTCCATATGAAGGAGCCTTGGATCTGCTGGGTTTGTCTCTGTACCAAGATTCACAAACAGTGAAGGACAGTGGCTCCTGCTCTGCTTCCAGTACAGCATGTTCCTTTGCTGCGAGGCTGAGGGGGTGGAGAGGTCTGTCCAGTTTACTGCACCATCTGCTCTGTTCAGCCAAATCGCTTAATCTTAACCCATTTCAAAGGGAATGAGGTCAAAACTTCAGAGGTGACCTTAACTCTTCATAAAATATTTGCTGTCTCAGATGTTATGAGGAAAAGGAGCAGGGATCACTTGCCAGGACTCCTCCTGACACTGAAATGCACTTCCTTCTGCTTCTGCAAATACCAGAAAGCTCATCACTCCTCGGTCCCTGGCAGCAGCAGGAACCCACTCTTAAAATCTCCCCCAGCCTCCTCAGCACTGCAGCTTTCATGGCACCCCTGGATTATGTGCTTGTCTTCTTACCCACGTCTCACGTCTTGAGTGCCCTCTGTACACTGAGAGAGCTTCACCTCCCTGGGCATTTTTCACTGCCTTACGTCCTATAATCAGCTGGGACCCCCTTTATCTACCGCACCCAGACCCCTCTAGGGTGAGACCCATTTGGGACCTTCTCCATGCTATCTCTCAGCTAGTCCTTCCCTGCTCAGGCCTTCTCCAGATGTATATTGAAAATGCCATTAACTGGCTCCCACAAGCTTCCTAGCACTGGGTTTTCTCAAGTCAGGATTCTTCCTTTCCTGTAGGTCAGATGGGCACTCTTGAAAAAGATTACTTTGTAATTTACACAGTACAGAAATACTGATTTTTTATTCACAATACTCACAGAAAATCCTTTTCTTTAACATTTATCCAGAGCTCTTCAGGACCTTTCTTGTGTCTGGTCATGAGGAGAAAGCACAGACACATTTAGAACATGGGAACAATAACCTTTCAGAATGGAATGTATTGCTAGACACACCTTTCTTTCAAGTATTCTCAGCTGGATCCTGCTTTTCAGCTGTGGCTTCTCCCAGATTTGGATTCCCCCAGATGGGAGCTTGGAAGGAGTGGTGTTTCCATCTTCTGCATGGCCCATGACAAGCAGGACTCAGCCAGCTGGAGTTTCATCTTGATTCTGAGACAGAAGAAGACAGATATCCAATGTGGGCTTTGAAGGGGAAGGATCATTTGATCATACAGACCTCTGATCTCCCCTCAGAAAGGGAAGATGTGACATATTTTTATGTTTGTAATTTTTGGGGGGGAGGACAGTGCCGAAGAGCCAGGCAAATCAGAGACATCCAGCAGCACAAGTGCAGTTGTGCTCTGTTTGTGTGGCAACAAGAGGACAGTGTGCTATTTTAGCACCACAGCCTGGCTTGAAACACAGCCAAGGACAGCAAAGGATATCAGCAGAAAACCTGGGAGTGCAAAAGGCTGCTTTTTATCAGCCTCTTCTATCCTCCATAACAGAGTTTGGTTCAAACCTGGATGTTGTTCTGTCAGGATTCTCTCTCTGTAAAACATCAGATGCCTGAAATTTGTCAACTTTTCATCGTGGTTTAATGAAAGACATTGCCTTTGCCTATGAGCCTTGCTTCACTCTGAAACAGAAGATATGTTACTTTTTAAATTAATCTATTCTTAATGTCCTTTAATCACTCTTTCATGGCAATAAGAGGGCTTTAAAAACTCCACTAAGAAATTATCTTCTTTGATGAAGCTCTAGATATGCAAACAGGGTTCTCTTCAGGAGTTGTTAGTCCTTGGTGGCTTTCTCGGGCTTGCTTAGGATTTTTCACAGAGAATGTGAGTGCCATGAAAGGAGAATTGAGGGTGACTTGGCATTTCTGTTTAGACGAGTGTGTGGGTTCAGATTCTTGGAGACAAATCTGCTGCCACCAGAGGGGGGATGTTAGGTTTGGAAAGAGTGCTGTCTTGCAAAAGGGAACAAAGCTTTTTGCAAGTGTACAGACATGGTGGAGCCTAACCAAAAGGTCAAAATTTGCTATGTACAATGCTTTGGCTGCTTTTTGGCCAAAGGCTGCTGCTGAACAAGGCTTTTCCAGTTCGTATGATTTTTGCTTTCTACTGGGACATCTCAGCTCCCACGGGAGTGGAGGAGTACAAAAGTGATTTGATTGGCATCAAGCCCTACAATCCTAAGTCAAATGAGAGTCCAGAGTGCTGCTGCCATCAAAATCCTCTGACATTCAGTGCAAAAAAAACCCCAAAAACAGAGCACCATTCCCACAGGGAGACTGGGCTCTTTGCTGGTGGCACTTCCCATCTTTCCCAGCCAGACTCTCATGGATGCCATACAGCATCAACACAAATCCCATTGACTCCATCCCCTCTGGCACAGAGCCTTCTGCCAGGTCCCCCGCAGTTGCTCTGATTGCACAGGATGCAGACGAGTGAGATCACTGTGCTGAATCCTGAGGAATGGCCAGCAGATGGGAACTATCAGATAAAGCCAGTGACTAGAACTGAGGAGGGAAAAAATCTAATTAAATTCTCCTGAGAAACACGAGCTAAGAAAGATCTTTCTGGTGCTGACCAGCCACTGGTTCAAACCTTCACCCAAAGCAATGAAGGAACTGCACAGCCCACCTGCCTGAGTGACCAGAGACACATCCTCTGCCATGTAAATACAGGAGTGCCTGGAGGAGATGTGGCAAGCAGCTACCTCAGATCCCTCCTGGAAAGCCAGTGTGTGCCTCAAAGGTCAGTGAAGCACAGAAAGCCTGCAGAACAGGGCTGCTGCTTTTGGTCAGGCTGGCAAAGGAGAAGCAGGAAGAGGTGAAGGAGAGCAAAGTTTTGTCAGGTGTTATGAAGACAAGAGCAAGACCAGCACTGTGAAAGGGGCTCTCAGTCCTGCCTCCCTCTTTGGGAAAGCATGGTGTGGGAGCACAGCACTGCCCAGGGGAGAGTGAGGCAGAGGGACTGATGAGACTTTTCCACAGACCCTCAAAAGTTCATGTTCATGTAAATAGACCCTGGCATAAATGAAGATGTTGGTGCCAGCACTGTAAGTTCTTTGAGACAGGGCCCATCATTTTGTCTGGCATTTATACAGCCCCCATCACTGCAACAACCTGGACAATAACTGGATCTTTTCTACACAGTTGCACTATTAAATTGTCTGGTTATTATTAGTCAGGTAACAATAAACACTAATAGCAGAAATTTCAATACCTTTCAAGATGAAACAAACCAGTGGGACCGGTGGCTCCTATTTCTTGCTATGAAGTTATGTTCATTTCTAGACACTGTTTCTTTTTTTCTTCTCAAATGTAACTTCATTCAAAAGAGGATGACATTGATTACTCCCCAAGGGCCTTTATTTTGTCTGTGCCTGATGCCTGCAGGAGTGTCCCATGCTGCTATAATGGTGTATAGAGGACCATTTAGGTGAGTTAGTGCTTTTCCAGCTTGTTGTTCCAGTCGCAGATTTCTTGCAGAGTGTTCTATCTCCATGGGGAGCTGCACACAGGGGCACAGCCACTGCCGTGCACAGCAAACACAGCATCACAAGGGGAAATCACCCTCTTTTTCACAGCAAGAGCAGATCAGAAGGACTTTTAAAATGTGCCTTGTCTCAGGACAAACCTGGAAAGACTAATTTTGAGGATGTCTGAGGCATGTGCAACTCCTCCAAACAGAAGTGCCTAAATAGCAACAAGTGGTTTTAGTCCCAAACCCCAAAGAAATTTACATCACTACTAGATATGTATAGGTCTTTAAAAGAAGCCGTGCAAAGGTTGGAGGTTGGTTCACAGGCTGAAGTTCATCCTCAATAAATGACAGCACGCCCCTTGGGAGAGGTTAGCACTGTCAGCATCATCACCATCACTTTTAGTTGTGACAAAATGAGACAAATTACTTCAGTGACCTAGCCCAACAGAGTCATGGTGTTCATCAGGGAACACAGCAGCATGCAACACCTGGGGACATAAAGAAGTGACTTTCAAAAAAAGCATTGGAATTTGAAATGGTTCCTGTGCAAATAACGTATTGCATCAGTGACACTTTGTTCTGGTACTTAATTTCCTGGCAACACTTACTACACAATTTCTGTTCCCTGGCAATAACTAACAACACTACCTGTGCTGTTGCAGATGGTTCAGTGGTTTATACATCTTCCTACAAGCAAGTAATTTGTTTTCTCAATGGGATGTATTTGCCAGAGATTTTCAACTGTCAAAACAACCCCCTCCCTTGCTCATGATCTCACCAGCGTGTACCCATTAGGCTCCTGTCCAGCCCAGAAAGACCATGGTGACATTCATTGCTGTGTGCTGGCCTGTGCTCTTGTGATGAAGCGCTAAGTTGAAGTTGGCTTGAGAGAGAAGCAGTCAGCTTGGAGGAGTTTAGCATCAGAAATGTTTGTATCAGCTATTTCTGTGAACTAATGCAAAACCAGGGCTGGCTGGGTCAGTGTTTGGCAGACGAGATGAAGAGGAGGGTGAGGAACATGGGGCGCTTTGTTTGTCCTTTTACATCCATCCATGAAATAAATGAGATGGTTATTCTGGCCAGAATCTTTGCCTGGGGAGAGGGAGACAGGACAAAGAAAGTAAGAAAGCTGTAGCTCTTATTTTGTTACATTTGTGTTACAACAAATGCTCTCTGCCTTCAGCTCAGGCAGTGGAACAAAGCCTCTCAGGGCAATATTACAGTGGAGAGGACATGGGACACCTTTGTCACTGGGCCACCTGCCTGGAACTCAGCAGGTGACATCCCCAGGGCTGCGTGTGGCCACGGGGTGGAGAGCACTAAAAGCATAACCCATTTTTGGGAGGGTCTGATACAAAACCCTTCCAAAACAGACTGTGCCTTTCCAGTCCCACCACTGGCTTTATCCCCACCATGGTTTTTTGATTAAAGGGTTGATCTGGAGAAAACACATCTCTGTTAAACCTGGAACAATTTTCCTTTTGGAAAGTGTTCTTTGGGAAGGGGGAAGGAAAAGAAAATGTTTTGAAACCCTCAAAGTATCCCACACCCGTGATTTCTGAACAATAAATTCATTTTCTACTTCAAAAGAATATTTCTTTTTTGGAAAATGTATGGTGTTGAAAAAGAAGTTTATTCTAGAGAATATGAACAGTAAAATTTGGAAGCACCACACATGAGGGTTTTTAATATATCTTGATTAAAGAAGTATCTTTGCTATCTATAATAGTGTTGCAGAACATTTTTACTGGTTTTGACTTTTAGTCCTGGTTTGGGAAAGAAAACTGTCAGGATCCCTGTGAATTCTTTCACAGGGACTGAGGAGAACATTTTCCCACACAGCTCTATGATCAAAACCTTCAGATGCCAACAGATCACTGATTAGGCTTTCCTGTTCTTGAGCTGGGGTCACCATGTTGCAGAGTATCTCAGGATAGAGCAGAAAGCACCTCTCATCATATTGTTAAAGATGTTTTTCTACACACAGTTCAAGTATGTTCCCAAGATGTCTCAAATGAAAGGCTCCAAAATAAAGAGCAAAAGTGACCTTAGTAACCTCTGACTTTCAACCTCTGTGACTTAAGTCTTCAGATATCATGAAACTGGCTTTAAAATTGCATGAAAAATACATTAGGATATTTAACTTGCTTTCTTGATTATTTTGCAAATTGCATGACTGTTTTCAAGCTTTTCAGTATCCCTGCCAGCACCAGAAGTTTATATCGTTGTGCGTGAGAGCTGAGAGCCCGAGCAGAGAGAGCTGCACAGGGACACGTGCAGGGGGAGGTGGGGCAGAGTGACCTCTGTGCACACCTCTGTAGCAGTTGCTGTCATTTAGGCACTGAAAGCTCTCTCCGAAAACATCAACAGGCAGCCTTCTGAAAACTCATGTCTCAGGGCATCTCCCAGGGGTACCCACAGCTGAAGGTGGAAGGATGATGAGACCTGCAACAGAGAATACTCTTTGCAAGACCGGTGTTCCCATCTCATGCATCCCATCTCACTCATGTTTTAAAAGTACAACAAAGAAGTCTTTGACCAGAGTAAGTTTGGTATCAGTGAAAAGTGGTTCATGACAGAGAATATCAAGCCAGGTGTTTGCTCTGGGTTTTATCATGAGAGACTGGAAGTAAGATTCACTCAGTTCTAATCAAACTATGGAAAAAAAAAGAGAACAAGGCAAGCCTGGAACCTCTGAAATTCTGCCTTATCTCAGTGATTTCATCTTCAGTCAGAAGAGACCAGAGCTGCAGGGACTCTTATTGGGTCTCTGGTGATTTTAGTGTCATTCCTTATACAAACACTGGATGAGAACGTGATTCTCTTCTGCAGGAAAGTTGGCTTATAGCATTTACAAAAAAAGAAAAAAAAAAATCTCACAGGCATTTAACCAGCAACCAAATCGTACTTTTCCCCCAAAACAGTCTGCTAGCCTGTGACTTTCTTCATCTTAGGGCCTGACAGACTACAGGATCAGACCTTCCTTCCCTTTCCAAACCAAGAAAAGAGATGCTGATAGCCTTCCATGTACTAGGATGAAGGGTGGCTGACAGAGAAAGTATGGAACCACAGGAAAAAATGAGGCCACTGCTTTTGTAAAGGGAGACGTTATTTGGCAGTTTGCTGAGGCTTGCTATTATTGTGTTTGAGTCAGGGTCCTTTGTCTCTTCAACCCTGGAGAGAAAAAGAAAAGAGCAAAAATGTAGCAGTTGCTGTTTCTTAAAAAAAAGCTACAATTTACTGAAATGTAACATGGTTACTAAGCTTCATTTTTAATTAAGTTCCAGATCCAGGAAATCCATTCATCACAATTCTGGAATGCTGGAAAACTCACTGAGGAACTACAAAGGGCAGGTAAAGCAAAGCATTTAAAATAGTTACAGATGAACTGATAAGAGGCTCAAAGAAACAGTTAAATTTGTGTGCAGATAACTCAACCACAGTATCTGGAATGTATAAACATAGCAGGTTTTTTTTTTTTCTTTCTTCTGGCCCTAAAATTTGATCCAAGCCTGGGAGTTAAAAAGCCCCATTTTGTGTAATCAGGTTCTGGTTGAACATGATTGCTGAATTATTTTAAATTGAAGACACATGTCTGGATGTTGAGTTCTGTATATTATTCCAGGATGGTGTCCATTAGGTCTTATCCACAGGGGCTATCTTCATTCCTTATGCATCAGGATTAGCAAAAGGTGAATCATGAATATGGAGACAGTGAAAAGAATGTGGTACTAGTTAAAGGGTGATTTTGGAAATTATCTTGCATGCATTATTCAAAACTTTTCAGTCTCTATTGCACAGAGTCCCTATGGCTGTTTAAAAGTGTTATTTTAAAAAATGATCATACAAGGCATTTGCATTCTTTCATTTTGAGTCTTGAATTTAAAAATGAACCAACATTTGCCTTAACCCCTTGTCAGCTCTAAAGCTTTCTCAAGAGTATGAGATGCTCATCTAATGGTTTTGTTGCCATATGCTGTCCTTCCATAATAGATCTGCCCCTGACCTCTGTGTTTTTATATTGCTTCTTCTACTGGCAGATGGACCATTACATAAATTGAAACATATTTTCATGGATATTCCCAGTGGTGAGAGAGCATTGTCTCGTTAGCTCCATGGGGAAAACAGTGTAAATCCAGAGCTGAGTAGCTCACCTATCCATATGGTAGGTGAAAAGAAGCATCCTTATAGCGTTTGCTGTTGGCAGTGATGCCTCCTGGATTACTGAATATACAAGTTCTGAGGCTGCTTTTTTTCTTTCTGGGCTGTCCAAATGCTTGAGTAGCTTTCTGACAGCTTCAGGAGTGGACTGGGTACTTTTTAGGCCCTTTGCAGTCATGTACCAGATCAATCACTACAGGATGCCTCTGCCCACATCTTTTTCCTACTGCCTTTCCCTACACAGAACTCCTGCAGGAAAAATCCCTCAGTCTTCTTTCCATCAGAATTTTTTAATTAAAGCAGTGGGTTTTTTCTTTTTTAATGCAAACAAAATTTTCAAAAAGAAGACTTTCCTTACTATTCACATATTTCAGTTTTCCCATGTTTGTAATGGGAATCTTATCTATCCCTTAATCAAAGCTATTTGAAAAATCACATCACCCAACTTCTTCACAAGGGAAAACACTTCTGTCGGTATGTGGAAGCCCTGATGACAAACTCAACAGTAATTCTGATATAATATTTCACCAAAAATTGAAAGACATCACAGAAGTCTGCAGAGATGAAATGGGCACAAAACTGAAAAACTGTATTCCTTGTATTCCTGCTCAGTTTTCAGTCCAGGAAAGAAGAGAGTTTGCTGTGCAGATGGGCTTTCTGATTCAATCGTGATGGTATCTCCATACACTGCCTCCCTCCCTCCCTCATTCCCTCCCTGCTTAGGGAGGGCCAGTCTGCTGGGCTTTAAATCTTTCTCAGCCAGGAGAAATTCTGAGGGGAGGAAAACAGCTGGGAAACACATCCATGCCTCCTGCAAAGGTATGCACCTCAAATATTACTGTGAGGCGCAGCATCATTTTCCAAAAATCTCTCACTCTCTTAAATAACACACAACCAATTGTTCTGAGCTGAGCAAAGGTGGAGCTGGCAGCCAGCACGTCTGAGGTCATTGAATAAATGGGCGTAATGAAGTAGTCATGGCTAATATGTGTTACAAGCTTAATATGAACCTGAAAATCCCACAGAGGAGGCATAATATCTTTTAAAAATGATACTGCGGTAATGATTCTACATCTTAAAGCTTACAATAGTGCTTAACTGTTTTGAGCTGTTATCATGATGTTATTTTAGGGATTTTCATTGCAGTAGATAGTTACATTAAAATTGCATTAAAGTAGGTAGTTGCCAGACTTTTCTGATGCCTTACTAAGGGACACACAGAAGGCACGTGTGAAAGCACTTTCCCTGCCACATACAAATGGGTAATTTACGATACGGCTGGGGGTGACAGCTGTAATTAGATTTCTTTCTGCGGGCTCATTCTGATGACTAACCTTGGGCTGGAAAGAGTGTGACACTCAGTTGCCTACTGCTTAGGACAAGGGTCCAAGAACAGCCTTTTTTCTGGTGTACTTATAAAAGCAGGTAAATATTATCTTATCTCTGCAAGTTAGGAAAGTGGGACCCACAGGCAAAATTTGTCTTGGAGAACACTTGGAGAACTATCAGTCTTGTAGAGGTAGAAACAGGGCAAAATCAGTCACAGACCATGACTCAGTCTGTCTGACTCTGCTGTGTCTTTGGCTCTTTTCTTCTCCTACTGTAACACTTTACCACATCCCTGAGCACCTCTCAGCACTACTCTATGTACTTTTAGGGAAGACATGGGAAAGAGGCACTGGGTAGCTTTCCCAAGACCTGGTTACCAAAGATCTTTGATGCATAAATTCCCTTCATCATGCTTGCCCCATGCTCTGAGTCACTCTGGCACTCCAAAAGCTGGCTCTGCTCACCCCTAAGGTGGGTGGACTCCCAAGTTTTCCTCCTTGCCTGCCTGTTTTCTTTCCAGGACACCTCCCAAAAAACCCACATTTTATCCTCCACCAACATTAATCCTTGAAGTCTCAGAGCCACGCTATGCTAAAAAATCACAAACAAACCAAGAAACAATTCTTGCAAAATAATACCAGACGTTGCTTAAACAAGAAAGAGCTTATGCCAGTGGCTAAACAGAAAGAGAACAAAATACAGTTTAATACATTAGGCTCCAGCATTAGTAGTTTTTTATATTGATATAGATGAGTATTTACACAGGGTCCAAATGTAGTGACTGACTGAAGATGGATTAGCTTAAGGGAGCAGATCTGACAAGTTCACTATATAAAATTGAAACATGAGACAAGCAAGTGAAGAGGAACATGAAAAAACAGGGCACATATCCCAGTTTCATCAACAGGACTGAGTCTCTTCATCTAGGCTGGGAACAAAAGCGTCTGTCTCTCAGTTGGGTGAGGCCATTGGAAGGGCAAATGTTGACATTTCCATGGTCCAGCCAGGGTGTTACCCTTCCTGCCCAAACACAGCTCACCCCCTGTGGTTCTTGTATATGGCTAAACAAGAGAAGGAGTACCATATACATTCATATTTTCATATATATATTTAGATGAATGTGTGCATGCACATGGTTGTGTTTATACACATATTCAGAGTACAACTATATGATTTAACTGAGATAGATTCTGCAGCTGCTTTGTTTGGAAAAGCAGATCCATCACCACAGATCCAACTACACTGACACACTTAGAATTAAATATTATTCTGCACCTTAAAAACATTGAATATTGCCTCTTTGAAAAAATTTGCCCTTTGTTGTGCTGAATGACATTGGAAAAGGGAACTTTATCTCTTTCATTAAAAAACCTCAAACCCCAGCAGCCTTTATCAATGGATTGTAACTGTTTATTAACCTGATTTCTAGCATCATTTTGGAAAAGGAGGTTGGAAATCCACTCAATGCCAAGCCAATTTCTTTGAAATCTTAGTGTTTTCTGTCTTGTATGTATGCTTCCTATATATAGTCTATGAAAGTTTTCTATTTGCCGGTTTTAATCTCAGCTAACTCCTGCCTTGCTAACAAGCAGCATCATTTTATGCTACTAGCAACAGATACATTTTTTCACCTGGGAATGAGGTCCAAATGCCATAAAAAGGAGCAGGAGCTGGCTGACACTGACTGCATTCAAACTGCCTGCAATTGCTGCCTAAGATGCTGCTCCTTCTCCCTGTTGATTTCTTTGGTTTCACATATCTGGCCAGGTTGGTCACCTTAGGTGCCACAGCACCTGGGGTCGAACAGATGGACAGTGTCAGTGCAGTTCTATGGTGTTTCTCTTTCCCTGAAACATCCTTAGCTAAGATTGTCCCAATTCACTTCTCCTGACTTCCCAGATGTCCCCTGGGCACAAGGAATGCTAGAAAGCTCTGTAGTGCATTGGCCATTTCTTCCGGGAAATGATAATATATTCCCTGACCAAGAGTCAGATAATGTGGGAAAACAATTTCAAGAGACATCATCAGCTTAGTGACCTTAGAAAGTCCTGTACATGTTGGTTTTGGGATGTTTTATACACATTCTCATCTGGATTGAGTTGTAAATGTACAACTGTGACCTAGATATGAGCTTGCTGTGGTAACACACAGCATGGGTGATAACATACATGTCTGTGTGGAAGGTAGGAATAAGTACTGCTTATGGAAAACAGGGTTTCTAGGATTCACATAGAGATGTATATGTGCTGTTCAGAAAGGCAGTGAAGTTGCCAATCATCTCAGTTACATCCTTAGCTTCTGAAACGTTGTCACCTGTGAAAATGTTGTCCTGTTTTACAGACTAGCCTGTGACTGCTCCTGTTCTTTGCTGTTCCTGCTCTTTCAGTGGGGAAAAAAGGGCAGGTTTCTATGCCCTCACAAGTCAGGCAGAATGACAGGAGAATAAGAAACACAGGGAGAGTAAATACAGAGGAAATCAATAAGCAAAACAGGATATGTGGTACTGCAGAAACTTTTAAAAGTTTCTGCACTATCCATCAGTTAAGTCACAGTCTTTCTAAATTGAAAAGGTTCATGTCTAGGAGCAGCTCATTACTATCCCTGTAAGAGACTCCTATACAGCAGGCAGTGGAGCAGTGTGAAATGTTACAACCTGAGGTTATTTTGTTCAGAAAAAGTCCTCCTTATCATTTGGCTGTGTTTCACTGAGTTCTACAAAATTAGGGTAGTGAGAATAAAATGTAATGCTGAGCTTTACAGCAGCTCCTGTCCTGTGAAGTCCCTGGAGAATTCACACAGCAGGACAGTGTGGAGTGATGTGGAGCTTTCCTCTTGCATGCAGAGAAGGCCATAGCTGAAGTCTATTAAAATCAAATGGCTTTTGTTTCTTTGTTTCGCTGTGGTTTAAACCCAGTCACAACCTCCTCCTTGTGCTCCTGCAGATTACTGCAGGTAGCACATCTGCCAGTGGGTCTCCAGCCTTAAGTGCAGGATACCCTTGTCCTACGTTTTGAGAATTCTAAATGCTGCTAACAAAAAGAACTGGCTCTGGAGAGTGAATGTATGTGTTCTGTCTAAAGGCTGAAATTGTTTAATTAGAGTTGGGGAATCCTGCGGTAATCCAGACAGGATCTTGCTTTGAGGATGCTGAAGACCCTGTAGAAAATCTGAGAATACATTGTCCATTTTCCCTCACATCCCAGAAACACAAGTCCTAATTTGTATGGCCAGGCCTATAGAAAAATGCTTAAACTGTGCAGATACATAAGGACAACTCTTTAGTCCTAAATGATTTAGCTATATTGGCAGAAAAAGGGGGGCAAAAACCCCTCTAACAAACATGTGGTAAACAATGAAGCCCACAAGATGCTGCCTTTTGCCAGTGTAAATTAAGTCATCCCAAGAGGTGGTCTAAATATGCAAGCAGAAAATCCCCTTTTGCCAGTATAAGCTGTGTCTCCACAGGGGACCCTTGCTGCTTTTGCTGGCAAAGCTTTTAATGTGTAAACCAGGGTTGCTGATACTGCCTTGTAAGCACAACTGATAAAAAATAATGTACATTTATAATTCCTTTTGTCTGTCTGAAGTGGTCATTTCCACCCTGCAGCTGGACGCTGGTGAGCTGCATACACATGGATGAGGATTTGGGTTGCAACACAGTAAAGTGACTGTGGGGACAGCATTGTCACAGAGCAGGAAAATCCCAAACTGAGAGTGAAATGATAAACCACTGGTCACGGCTAACCAATTATTCAGGTGTTGTTTAACAGGATTTGTGTAGTTGAGCTCAGTCATAAAATTATTGCTGCTGTAAATGTATCAGTGTAGCTAAAGCAATGCTGTCCCATGGATGATATGGTTACACCTCTATGGAAACACTGTAAATGTTGTCATCTGAGGGGCAAAATTTCTTTGTCTGACTGGATTAATTGATGTAAAAGCTCTGTTTGATTAGCCACTGAAGTCTAATGCTCCATTGCTTTTCCCGTGTGTACCCATATACTTATCTTTACCTGGATAAGGATGTCAGGGGCTGTTCTTGTTTCAACATAACTGGACTGCAGTGGTGATGACACACATGTAAAACAGTAAAAGCCAGCTCTGATTTTGTAAAGCAGAATCCTCATATCTCTGCTTAATCTAGACCACTTTAAAAAGCTTAAAATTGAAAAAAAATAGATTGCTCTTTTGAGAAAACTCCCCTGTTTTCCTCATACAAGATGGGAGTTGTCCCACAGCCCTGATCCTCAAACCTCTGGGGACAATTGTGCTTAGAATCTTGCTTAGACTGTGCAAAAAGAGCAAGATGAATGTAAGAACAAAAGGCAGGTTTGAGCCCAGATCTAGACCAACACATAACAGTAATTTCACTAATACATAAAATATAATGTAATATTTAGATATCTAATATGTACAGTATACATTTTTGTATATTCATGGATTGTATTGCAAGATGGTGTTGTGGATGTTTTGGCATTAACATAGTCTAGATAGCTTAACATTTCAAAGATGTTTCCTCTAGTCCCTGGACTGGAGACAGGACAGTACATTCTGCTTATGAGGGAGCAGTGCTCAAATGGCAATGCTCATGAGCAAATATTTAGCAGCCTGATTACTTCTTGGTAAAATATCAGCTGAAGCCAAGTACTTTCAGTTGAACATTCAAAAAAAATTAAAAAAGGAGGAAACAAACTAAATAACGTTTCCACTCCCACTGAACTCAACTGGCTTGAATGGGTGAATTGAGTCAGGATAGAATCCAGCCCAGAGTGATACGGAGGAAGAAGAGAACAGTGGAAAAAAGATGCAGGCTCCTCATATACCAGCTGAGGAAAAGGAGGTGGCAGCATCATGCATGTGTCTTTGTTGGCATAACAAGAACAGAGAGGGGAGCCGTGCCTGCATCAGGTGATAATATTCAGTTGCAACCAGTATATTTACCGTATTTCAGTTTCCATGCAGGAAATTATTAATTTTGATGATGCCCAGCAATTATACAGCATTTTGCCTCTTCAGAGTCCTACACATGCGATAAGCAGGTGTGAGCAATTTGCCATTGTGGTGGATATCTGTAGCTAGAGCCATTCTTCTTTCTGTTACAGCTGAAATGGGTTGCCTGCATACATTAAACACTGCAGTAACAATCACATCTCCATTTTTCCTCAGGTTTGGTTGACAAGCTGTAAGAACCATCTGTACATTTGAGATTCAGAGTGTGCAAGTCAGGGATTGTGGATGATGGGTTAGTGGTCTGGGATGTCCTCTGTATTTTGTGTAGCCAAGGGATTCTGCCACTCTTCTGCCTCTTATACTCTTGGGCTCTGCCTTATGCTACCCAAGGCGACTCTGGAGCACAAACCCACAGAGCACATGTGAGTGTCCTTGGACCTCCTGTTTGGAGAAACCAAGGGGAGCACAAGCCATCACAAACTAAAATAGTGAGCAGCACAGTTTCAGCTTTTGTTCTGCCTCTGTCTCTGCTCCCAGATGCCCGTGTGTCCATGCAAGGGAGCATCTCTGGAACACCTCTCCTTGCCACAGCACCTTGTTCCCAGGAGCATCCCAGTGATGGAGCAGATGGCCACTACCTGGAGCCTCAGGCAAAGCCACCCCCAAGAGCTGCAGAAGGAGCACACCAAGGAAGGAGCCTTGTGCCACTGCCTTGCCAAAGGACAGCACATCTGGAAGCATCAGTCACAGCTGAGAAGACTCTGAAGGGCTTGATATTAGACTACTTTTATTTTATAAGATATAAGAACAGTAAGTTCTTATGGAAACTGATGTTTGGAAAAATGAGTCTCAAATGCAGATGAGATTTTTGCCTCACTTCTGCCTAACTGCACTTTGCTCACTGTGTCACAGTACCGAAGAGATGACTTCTGAGGTAAAAGCTACAAATTTCATCTTCATTGTAGCAAGATTTGACCCTGGAGATTGGAAAATCAGCCCACAGATGCATAGAAAAAGACCTCTAAAAAGGCTCATGGTACAAAAGAATTAAACTCAGAATGAAGAGAAAGATCAAGTAGATCTCTATACCTCCTATATTAAAAATATATGAAAGAGTGACTTAAACATAGCACATACATGTCAGAGCTGAGGGCAGGTGTTTTAGATGTCTCTAGTTCACTGTCCTTCAGCTGCAGACTGTGGCCTTGAATTACAGGCAACATAGGCATAAAATAAATATTTCAGTCCAATGTATTTAAAAGCCCCATTACTGTGTAATCTCCCTTCCAAGGAAATGTAAAGCATCTCCAGAGGCCACGTAGGGGTGTCAAAGCAGTCTAATGCAATGAGGCTGCTCAGGGTTTGGAAGCACCCCATGTCTCTCCCCAGCACTGAGGGATGTTTCTGCCTGGCTTCACTTGCTCGATTGCCTACTATCAGGAAAAACCTCCATGAGAGAATTGCCACTCTCTGATATGTGCTGGTGTATATAACACCACCATGCCCGTGGTATACACCTGCATTTACCATTAGTTGCTCTCTTAATAATAAATTACTGAAGACATATTTCCTTTAATGTTTACCTAAAGAGGGAGCAGCTAAGAAAAGCTGCGTACACTGAATTCAAGAAGGGGATATTTCTTTCCTACTATAAACAGAACTGATTATAAAACCAGAATGCAAACTGAGCTCCTTGCCCTTCAGTTTTGTATGAGGTTACATTTCTTTGCAAGACTCTAATTTCTTCAGGTTTTTACTGCATTCCAACCCAGGGAGATATAAACCAAAGCAAACAAAGTACCCCCCAAAGGAGTCTCTCCCCCTTAAGCAGGACTTCTATTTTTAATTCTCTACAGCTTTTAAAACATTTGAATGGGAAGCCCCCATCAGTCTTTGGTGGAAAAGAATTTCTGCTGGTCTCTCAGGACGTCCAGTCCAGATAATCTCAACTGGCAGCTCAATACAAGACCGATATCTCTTCTCAGAGGGGTTCCTTGCAGTTGCATTTCAGCACTTTCCACCTTAGCAAAGAAAATCTTTAAACTGTGATATTTTCTTCCCTCAAAGATGAGTTAGGAAAAATAAAAAAAGAAAGAAAACTTAAAAAAAACAATTGGCCATCTTTCTTGTTGGCAGTGAATCTTCCACACTGATGCCTTTTCCCAAAACATGATCTCAGCAAAACCCTGCTCTGACTTTGGTCTGGACAACAGCAGGAATGCAAGCAGGCACTCATGATAGGAGGTCTGACACTGTCTTTCCCCATCACATCTCCAAAAAATTTTGTTTGCCACATCCCTAAAAGTCTGGACCCTCCTCTGTGCTGACAGCAATGGGACTGAGCAGGAAGCAAGAGTGCTCTTACACCCACCTCATGAGACAGAAGAAAATTTCAAGAAATTGAAATAATGCTGTGTTTCCAGCAGCAGAGGAACAGAGTGGGAAAAAATTTTAAATGTGCCTGAAGTATTTACAGGATGGCTCCTTTAGAAAGCTTAAGCTCAAGCGATTTATCTGTCCTTCCAAGAATTTCAAGGCAGGAACTACCTCCCCATGATCCCCAAGGAAGGAACCAATTGCTTATCAAGAGTGAAAATGTGACTGAAATGCGATAGCTAAAAACAAAGAGTTCTCTAATAAATTAGAAATTCTTTCTTGAATCTACGGAGTGCAGTCTGCTTGGAGTCTGGTTTAATCTGCTGCCATAAATAAACCCACTGAGGGAATTTTCCATAAGCTTTATCAGACAGCACAATTCTGCAAGTCACATCACTGCACGCTGCATGATGCCTCTGGCAGATTCAACCTGGTTAATATTTATGCTGCAATCATCAGTGACTTCTTGAAACCTTTAAGGCAATATCGCCACAAAAAAANAAAAAAAAAAAAAAAAAGCCCCAGAGCTCCTGCAGATGGGCTATCATCATAAATTCACCCAAAAGTGGAAACTCAAATAACAGATGTGTGTTTATAAACAGAGAAAATAAAGCAAATTACTTGGTATGTTTTCCAAATGCTTAGAGCTGCAAGATATCCTCTCACACAGAAGTCCATATTCACACTTGACCACACCAAGAGAGCTTTCCAGCTTACCTGGGAATTTGGATTGCAATTGCTATTACCGAGAGGCAAATTCTGGACTGGATGTTGCTCTATGGAATGATCTCTGCATGATTAACACCACCATTTACCTCCCTGAAGCAACAGTTGTTTCTTATTCCCAAATTATGTGAGCACAGAGGCATGTGGGAAGGCTGTGTCAAATGTGGCAGCTGTTGACAAAAACTTTCCTTTTTAAAAATCTCCCTACCTTGAAATATGTTCAATGCCAAAAGGTAGATGAGGGGTTAAAAGCTCTCCCCCACCCAGCCTTATCTCTTGCACACTCTTATCTGCCCAACAGTCCACAATAAATCAGAGAAACTCTTTTTCCATCTGCCTCACTCTAAATTCCTCACTTCCACATGATTTGGGAACATTTTCCTGACCTTTTGTGACTTTTCTGATATTGCACAGAGCAAGAGGTTGAAACCAGGGAAATTTGCCTGGTGTAAAATATGCCTGCAACTGGGTGGAGTTGTCAGAGATGCACCTCTCCTGACACCTCTCCTGGTCTTTGCTGTCTGCTGCTCTCTCTGCCTTTGAAAGGATGTGCCCAAGGTAACAGTCCATGGGGAATGTCCAGCATGGATCCACTAAAGAGGGAGTGGAATGAGAAAACACAGGGCTAAACACCTCTGAGTCCAGACACTGCTTTGTGTGCTCCCAAGACCCTTCTGACATTTGTGGATGATTAGCAATAAGTGTGAAGGAGCTGTGGAGGAGACAGCTCTTGGCATGTTGGCCAGTTTCGGTGGCAAATATCCCAGATATTTGTCCTTTGTCTTACAATTGACCCTTGATGCTGAGACATGAGAGGTTTTATGAAAAAAAGAAAAATTATTCCTCCCATTTTCCCAGTGTTTTCATCATAGTTAAGCACCTTCCATCTTTCTGCTCCATGTTTCTCTCCCATTCTCCTCAGCAGAAGAGGAGACCTGTCACCTGAGGCTGAGGCACCATCCCATTTTAGGTCACTACTTAACATCCAGATCTCCTTTTTGTCCTTCTCTTAGAACACTTACAGAGGCCATGTGACTTCTGCCTGCAGTAGCAAGGATTAGAGACACCTAACCAAAAAAATGCCTCCAGATATTTTATTTTTATAAAGTTTCAACTTCTCCTTGGCACATCCACGAAAGGCTCAGGGTTGGTTACCTTCTTTTATGTCCCATCTCCGGCCACCAGCCTGTTCTGTACTTCTTTTCTGTACATTTCAACGTGCCTCGTACCAGCTGTTGCTCGAAAGTGTCCATGACACAGAGCAGGAGTTGTTCCCTGAACTGAAATACAGCACTGGATCATTTTGTTTTGTCCCGGTGGTTGCCCAGAATGGCAAGGTAGAGAGTGAGAGAGACCTAGTGGTACCCAGGTCTTCAGTGTTCAATATGTCTTTTCTACAGAACTGGAGCCATGTTATCCAAGAGTGCAAACCCAGTCTGGGAGACGGGATCCTCTGACAATGGTTGCCTAAATGCAACCCTAGTGCTGCTTCTTGCTCCTGTCATTGCCTGCACAAGACTCTTTTATTTAATACACATAATTTGAACAATTTTAATTTTTGTTCTGTCTTCTGCCCTAAATATCCATTTTCAAGGAAAATACATTATTTTTACATACATTACATTACATACATTAACAACTGACAGACTGTAATAACAACATATTTGCTTATCAAAATGGTGGTATAATCCCAGGCATTTGGGTTAGTGGGCTTACACTGTGCACACATGAGTGTGTGTGTATTTGCCTTTGTGGTATGGTAATGGCTCAGTACAATGCAGGCAGATGCATTAATAACAACAGTCAGACAGATATTTGATGGTGTAACTGCACTGGCTCCACTCAAGTTACCCCTGCTCTGAATCTAGTGTCTTATATCTGTTTCATGTAATTAAAAATAGAAAAAAATAAACAACTTTATGGTTTTCAAGTCCAATACCTTTCACCTCAATAAACATGGCATGAGAGAGTATAACCTAGAAGGAAGAGATATTTGCTACTCACAAAATGATTTCTAAAGAAAAAAAAAAAAAGCAAAAAGGAAAAGAAAACCAACCCTATACCAACATATGGTATTTAATATATACCTCTAATGGAATGAGCTTCATAATTTATTCTGGGGTTTACCTTTTCATGAACTCTGTCTTGTTCCTGCTCATGAAAGATTTTCTGGTGCTTCAGATATATTAAAAGCACATCATTTCTGTCTCCCTCCTCTCGTTTCTGTGTCTTCACACATTGATATATTTTTCTTGTGCACATGGCACAGTAATAGCAGTAATACTCTTTGCTTCTGCTCTGCCTTTTGTCTTAGGATCTCGTGCCAAGACTTATAAAGCAAAGAGCCTGAAGTTAGGATTTGATAGCCATGCTGAGGCCCTTAAATTACAGCTCAGATTTTGGAGGTGCTGCCTTCAAATGGGATTGGTGGTGTGCAATGCCACTGCTCAAGGCACTCATTGCCAGGGTAAAGGTTCAGCTCTCTCAAGTCTAAGGTTGCCCCTGAAGGTCTTGTGTCTGTGGCTGCTTCTGCATCACTGCACCACTTCTTTGGATGCACAAGTTTTGGCCAGATTGACAGGCAGTCACTCATGGCAGCCACAGCAGGGAACAAGGCCGCCAGCAAGGCCTAACACCCAGTTTGGTTAGACAGCCTTCATCAAGAGCTTTGGAAAACTCACACATCACAGCTGTGATTTTCAAGGGCTTCCAAATACTTGTCTCATGTTCAGGCACATTTCTACCTGCCAAATCTTTTGTGCAGAATGCCTAGTACCAACAAAGGGCTTCTGCTGACCTGTTTGAAATGTGTTGCTGTCACCCCAGCTTTGAAACACGGCCTTTTGGTCACATAAATCCTGCAAGTGTCCATCCCATCCTATGAATAAAGACAGGATGAGCAGCTGCCTCCCACAGCAGCGGTGACAGCTGCCCCGCTGGTGCAGCCCAAGCAGGGATGCCCTGCAGAGGGCCAGCACGGGAAGGAGGGGGGGCATGCTGCTCATGCCAGGAAAGGATGGGTGTCTGTAACCTGCCAGGGTTTATTTTTGTTTTCTTAACTGAAACAGCTCTGTTGGTATAAAACATGTGCTAAACCAGGCCCCAATCTTCTGAGAAAATCCCAGCTCACATAGCCCCTATTTTATTCCGCCATCCATCTCATGTTACAGTTAATGGGAATAACATGTGATTTTCAAAAGACAAACTTCTGCCCAACTTTTCCTTTGTATATATTTCCCTCAAATCTCTAGATTTTTGTTGCATTCTTTTGCTTTATTATTGTTAAATTATTTCTAGAATTTAATGTCAATTTGTCGTATTTACTCAATGCTCTCACCAAAGGAAAATGGAAAAATGCATATACTAAAAGAGAACTTTGGGTGCTTATCTCATTGCACAAATATTGTTTTTTTAGGAAAGTGTGGTTCTGATAGAGTCACTTATTCTGCCAACATTCTCTTCCAATTTCTCTGTTTCCCTTTTCATCTCTGTTTTTCCCTGCTCTATGCTTTGCATATTTTATTGAGAAAACAAACATACTTCATAGTCCAAAGAGTGGATAGGATGCATTCATATGAGAAAACTTCAGAGCGTGTATAGTTTATTTTTTGTGTAATTGATTTTGTAGTAGATAGAAGTTGTGGTATAAACTAACAGGATAATGGTTTTGATCAGTTTCCAGTGCTTAATTACAAGTCTGCTATAACTAATTTCCTTCGTGTGCTCGCAGCTGCTATGCTTTTGTCATTGGCTTATTTTTCTTTGAAAATCTGAAAGGCATCAAGTTTTTCTGTGAAAGTCGTCTGCCCTGATTGACTCCTGCAAACGCCTCATTACCACAGTCATTCTGCAAAGCTGTAGAGCTGTTTCGAACCTTGCATTCAAATAATTCCTCTTCTTTTTTTCTTTTTAATTAAGGAGGGGAAAATGCTGTTCCAAAACACTATGGAATATCTGGCATGAGACCAGTTGTTTTACAATAGAAACAGCCTTGTAGGAAGAGCAGCAGAATTTACTGGGTTGGCTGCACCACTCATTTGTAAACAATATGTATTTTGAAAGAAAGCACTAGATGATGTTGGGATGTTTGCTTGTGTGTTTGTCGGTTTGTTTGTTTTTACAGAGATACATGAGACGGCCCCTTTAGCACTGTATTTTAATAGGAAAATCTATTTAGTGAAATCTCCACCTTTTTTTTATTCTTTTTTTGGTAACTTTGTAATTCACTAGCAGCTATGATAATATATTACAAAGCATAAAGAGTGGTAGTGTCACACCAATATCCCAGGGAACACCTGCAGAAGCTGGGGGCAAAACTGATAATCTTAACTATCCCTAATCTGACAGATGTGCAAGTCTGTATGGGAGATAAATATTAAATCAATGTTTAGTTGGTGTCTTTGGGACTGTCTCCCATGGCAGATGAATGCAAAACTCACCTTTTGTGAGTTGTGGGTTATGGTTGAAGGGTCAGGCTGGGTAAAGTCCACACCAGAGCAGGAGTGGGCAGAATATGACCCATAGATGCTTCCCCACAATTTTTTCTCAATACCATCCTGCTTTTTTCTCTCAGCCTAAGGTGACCCCCTCCCTTATTGGTTCAAATGAAGGCTAAACTGGGCTTATTATCCTCTGGATCTGCCCTCATTATTGTCAGATGCTCCTTAGTAAATCTTAAGGCACTTGAAATAATATAGTCAAATGAGAACTAAGACTGCTTGATGGGTTTAAGAGCTATCAGTCCTTCTTTTAGAATAGGCAGCTAAATCAGGGGTGGGGAGGCAAAATATATCTCTATCTCCTAATGTTAATGAAGACAACATTTTATATCAATGATTGCAAGCAAATGCAAATGTATGTAGATTGTTTACTTAGACAAGAGATTTCATACATTCATCTCTGCATTCCTCCTTCTTCCCCTATCTTTTCACCCAGGAAGAGATACTATTGTTATTCTAGTCATCCTTCTCTTGATTTTATTACCTAACAGAGCCATAAAAGTGTCAAGAAAATGGATTTTTCAGACAAGAGTCTCCTGTTCCTAGTGTAATCTCACATTGAGCTACAGATACTGACAACATCACATAGTTTATACATTTCTCCTTTAATTGTATACCACAGCCCCATTTTTAGTGAGGTACCCACCGCTACATAATTAAGAAAGTGTTTAAAGTGTCTGATAGATGCTTGATGTGCAAAGAATTCCAAGTATGTGGCAGCCACTGCTGGAGAGGCTGTGCTGGGCTGAGTCTGACTTTTTGCAGAGCCAGGGCTGCAGCCTGGCTGCTGAGAGGGACACCAGAAATGAAAAAGAGAGGTGAAGGGGTAGCAGAGACCAGCCCTCATCATACAACCACCAGGCAACACACACCCGTGGGAGGTTCTGTTCTGGAGAGACCCAACATAAGGTTTTCATGGGGGTCTTGCAGATTTGGGCTGAGGCTGAGGGTTTCATCAGGGACCTTGCCCAGAACCTCACACAGCCCCTCACAATGAGCCTGATCCAGCTGAAACGCAGGTAAAAGCTGAGAGCCAAGCATGTTAGCTCATGACCACAGGAAAGGTTGAAGACTCAGAAGAAAACTGGTAAACTGTCCTCCTTGTCTCAATGCTCAATCTATTTTGATTTTTTTAACAGGATAAAAATTCATCTCCTTCTACTAAACAAAACCAAACACATTCACAATTTGGCCTTTTCTCTGGAAGATTTTGACTAATATTTCTGTGCTACGCAAGGGGATTTGAATACCTCACACCCCATGGTTTTCTCTCCCTGGGGCAGCTCTGCAAATCCCAGCATAAATCAAAATAGCTAGCGGTAAACATCAATGAGCAGATTTGCCTGGTGGTCTGCTAAAGGATCCTGCCACAAGAAGGATCAGAGCTGCGCTGGGGAAGGAGGCAATCAGGGATTTTTTGGTGTGGCTGGGTGCTGATGGATGTGGCATTTCTCAGGGCAAGGGCACAGCAGAAGGGGGCAAAAAGAGAAGAAAGGTCCATCTCGAAGAATAACTGAGAAGCACCACTCCCCTGGGAAAAATATTTCTTACATAATAAATATTGTGATTGATTTGGAGTAATGCTTAACAGATGTGGACAAAATATTCTTCCCTAAAATAAGATTCTCTTAATTGAAACAATATTCCTTGTATCACTATCTGCAAATTTAAAGACCTTATTTTAGCTTAGTGATAAAATAAGTTTAAGCAATGGGAAGCCATCTCCCCAAAATTTTTTTAACATCTACCTCTCATCTCTCAGAACTTTTTGTTTCATTAAAAAATTCTGCAGTCCAAAGCTGGTTTGCAGGGAGCTCAAAGTTGTGGGTTGTAGTCATTTTCATAAAGGCTATTTATTTTTTTAGCAGCTGACAATAAAAAAAGTGCTAGTTTGTTTCATATGCAAAGCAAAGGATTAACTGGGAGAGGAGCACTAATAAATTTCTTTCCTTGAGGAAAAAGCCAGCAGAGCTGCGGCTCCAATTTGATTTAGCCGAACACCATTGCCCCTTTCTTCAAAATGCCCTGCACCCCCACCAGCTGGTATCACAAGGAGTATCATTTGCAGGGAAAATCACATGCAGACTCGTATCTACAACTGGCTTGCATAATTATTCCGTGTTTTCTCCAGAAGGGATCATCCTGTGGCAATAATTATGTCAAAAACGTGCCCTGAAGAACAATATTTCAGGCAACTGCAGCCATCAAGCAAATACGCTGTATAATTATGTTATTTTTCCCCTCTGAAAGCTCTCACTCATATTTGTATCTTGCCTGCCTAAGACCTCCTCCAAGGGAAGCAGCAGATTGTTTGTGAGGATAGCACATCTATCAAAGCAGGGATGGTGAAGCCGTTCTGGCCAGGCTCTTGCAGCAGCCCCTGGCAGGTCTGGCTCAGATGCAGAGCTATGCTCGGACTGTGCCCCGAGCAAAAGATGCCACCTCTAATATACAGAACTGTCATGAATTTGTTTTTTGTCATAAATGAAGCATGGGTCTGTGCTTTAATTTTCCTCTCTGCCCTCTGTCAGGTAATAACCATAAATATTGTCCTGAATCATTAAGTCACAACCTGAAATGTGATCCTGCCCAGTTCCCAATCAGACAGCCATCTGGAAGATGAAAGAAGTCTATTTTTGTTTTAGAATGATCCAGACTCTAATTTGTAGTAACAGTCTTAACAGGCTGTTTCAGAGACATTAACCAGAGGCTGGTGGTGGTTGCTCAAGGAGGGGGCATTGTGTGTGCTGCCTAAGGCATGTGTGGCAGGCAAAATACCCCAGCACTGCTCTGAGCTTGCAGCCTCTGTGACTCTTTATTCCAGCCCCCTGTTTCTAAATGGGCACAGGTTATGCATGCAGGACGACTGGAAATATAGAGTGTCGTAAAAAATGCCAACACGTTTGTAGGAGACAGAAAATAGTGTTTCCACAAAGCTGACTGCGGTACCACAGGTCGTATAAATGCCTCCTACCTTAGGGTTAATTCCATGCTGAAAGCAAATATTTTTTCTATTTATAAAAATGTATTTATATATACATATATCTTACGATATTTGGGCTACTGAAAAAAGTCTTTTCACCATCAAAGCGCTCTTTTATTGCAAAAACAAAATAATTTTTCTCTGTTAAAAGCAAGGACAAAAAGTAATCGAGTGATTATGTGGCTGAGCAAAAGCACTGTCAATCACGATCTTCTCATTACATATCTGAAACCACTATCCCCTCCTGACCCGTGATACCTTTCCTTAGTTAAGGACATCAAAGGCCAGCTGGCCCGAGATTGCCCAGAATGAAATGGGAAGCATGTGCATCGTCTCTCCCTGCCGAGACACAGGAATGCTGCATTTCTCTGCTCCCCTGACAGCTGCAGTCTCAGGGGTTTCTGAGCAAACTCTACCAGGACTCAATTTTCCCACTTGTGGAATTAGGATGATCCACGGTGGATCCACTAATATGTGTGTGCCATTCTGTGACTAGGGTCTTAAAATTAAGACGTATTAGATTATTTCAGTACAAAATACTAAAAGGCTACAGCCTTAACTCTGAAATTCAGGTAATTTTGTAATTTTGTCACAGCTCTTTTTCTCCTTTCTGCCTAGCTCTCCACAGCTCTTTCTCCCTCGTTCTTAAACAGGGCTGAAAGCACCATGTTCAGTGCATCCTCATCCTCGCTCTCTTGCTCTTGCAAACTTGCCAATTAAAGATGGATGTTTAGGCAGGGAAATGTGAGTGCATCCAACAGCAGCCACCTCTCAGGCAGAAATTCCAAGCAGTGACCATTTGGCTGAGTCTCCTGCTTTCCTTGATGTTTTATCATCCTGGGTTATGTTTCCTTTAAGGCTTACAGAAAGCATTTGCTATAACAGATGTGTGTTTCTAAATGAGCTTAGCCCAGAGATTTGGAAATGACCGCACAGGGGTCTCTTCCAGGTAGAGATAACGGAATTAGCATCCTTCAGAATAAGCCTTTCTATTTTTCTAAACTGCTGTGAGTTAGAAATGGTGCAGAGAGAAGATAAGGAGCAAAATAAATGCTGTTTGCCTGCATCTCTGCACTGCAGATGTATGCTAAAGCAGGACTATTTTCTAGCAGGTAGGATTGAAGTGTGTCTTGCACAGGGAAGAGAAGAGGGAGTGTAAAATAAGGATTCCATCTTCTTAATGATGGTGCTGAGGAAGAGCTATACCCTGCTGTATGTCCTGCATCCCCCCAAAACAGCTTTAGCCACTGTGAGTGCCCTGTTCCCCAACATGGGTGACTCTTTGAAGCCTTTGTGCCCTCTGGGGTGACATTTCCCTTGTGCACACCACTGTATCCATGGGTCTTCTACACATTTCCTGTCAGACTGCTGAAATATTGCTGTTTTCATCTAAATTTCACAATGGCAGGAAGTAAAAGACACTCTGGGTGCATTTCCCACGTATCACTGCATGAGGCTTGCTGCAGCTATTATTTGCATCCCAGAAAGTCATTAGCTGGTGTCAGTCTCTGGTGCTCAGAGCTGCATGTGGCAAATGGAAATCCCCATCCTGAACCTGATACATTAACAGACAAAAGAGTCACATAGCAGGGGAAAGGAAATTCCCAACCAAGTTCCCACTCTCCTGATCGGAAACTGATCTCTGGAGGAGTGCAGTCCTGGAGGTAGTGGCACCAGAAGAGTTGTTCATCCTGACTTTATATTCAACCATGGAGGTGAAGGTGTCGGAGGTAAAGCCAGATTTGAACCCCTATTTCTATGACCAAGACACTATTTTTCCTTCCCCATTGCAAAGTAGACATGTCTAAGTAGCAGCCACCAAAAATCCAGCAGGAGCACAAGCACTGAAAGCTTTGCTAATATTGTCTTTCCAAAAATATATAAAGGAAGCTCTTTTTCATTATTTTTAAATGTGAAAGCATCTACACTGTACTATTACAGTGCAATGGACCGAAAATAAAATCACAAGCATGATTTGGCATATCATACCATGTCTGTTGAAAAATTTCCACTGCAGCCCTTTGAAATGGTTTGGTAAGTTTTTATTTTCCTTTTTTAAAAGTCACATAATTTGGACAAAGCACAGTTGTGATAATAGGGAGCATGCTGGGTCCTTCTACATTCCATGGCTGTAATAATGAAGCCATTAAATTACTGGGTCAGAGGCCCCAATTCACAAAGAAATAATACCAGTTTATTATTTCTAATCTTATTAAGTTAGAAAATTGTCTCGAGATGTAACATCAACCTGTAATGGCTGAAGTATTGATTATATTAACCCAATGCTCATGGATAATTCAAAGAGCCTGATTTCATCTAATTTCTGTAATTTTTAAAAGGGTCCAGCCCAATTTTTATGGCAAACTAATCCAGAATTATTTCTATAAATAATGAAAATGTATTATAGGATTTGCCAGGAGTAAGCCAATAAAACATTCTGTGTGATGTCTAGTGGAGTGGGGTTTTAATCCCTTTCTTCTTAATCTTTCTTGAATCATGAATCTTCTGAATCTTCTTTTTTTTCTTTTTTTTCCCTTTTTCAGTCTTCCATTGTTGTCTCTTTTGGCAATATATACCTGCATATTACAGAAATATCTATGGACTTGCTTTGTTCACCTTCTAACTGAAATTGATGGATCCTTTGAAGATTTTACCTAGATAAATATAACAAACAATATCATTTCAGCTCTGACAAACTTGACTCTTCCCCAGTTTTGTACCACAGCTACACTAGCAAGGGAAATGATGTAATGACTCCATATCACTTCGTTCCCAGAAAAAAATTTTGAACTATTTTAATTTGCTCTAAAGTTTCTAAGAAATATATAGTAGTGTTTGAGTGTGCAAAGTGATGCATATACCCTTACACTCACAGGCACACCTGGATGTGGTTCAAGGTCCATTAAGCTCAATGGGAATCTTTCCATTACTTCATTGAGCTTTGGATCGAGCCCTGGGGGCTTGGTTGATTTTAAATATACATTTTCTAAGGCTGTTTCTGATCTTTCCCACTGACCTTGCTCTGCACCACTTCCCCAGTTTCCATCCAGAAACCCCAGCTTGAGAAAAGCTGTGTTTGGGGATTTTTCTGTGCCTCCTTTTCTGCCTCCATCCCTGTGGCTTTCCTATCAAAGCACTACATGCATTAAGAAAATTAATGTGACTTAAGTTACTGAACCAACCTGAAGGCTAGTTCACTCAAAAATATTTCCTATAAGGATATTTATTAGCTCAGAAGACATGTGTGGGCAGAGCATGTTATTTAGTGACCTGTAATGCCCAAATAATGATCACAATAAATCAGTACTCATTACTATGTAAGGGAGGTCTGGATCGAGTGACTCAGTAGGTAATGAGGTCTAATTTAGTGCCATGGTATTAATTTACAGAGTATTTGGGGCAGGGGGCAGGGAAGCAGGGGCTGAAGGGGGTCTAATTACCTTGGATTTCTCATGTGATGATGAGCCTCTAACTTTGGCCAGCTGCTTCAGCAGAGTGTTAGAGGTCAGGCCTTTAATTGCTATTGGCTGCATTTGGCTACATTAAGTAAGTAAATATATAAGGTCTGGACCTCTAACACTGGGTTAAATGGAGCAAGACTGGGGCTAAAATCAATATAATGGGATATAGGGAGGGGGTGAAAAGAGCATTGAGGTAGAAGATAAAGAATTGAAGTCTTCCTTGATGAATGGGTCAAGGGTGGATTTAGGTGTAGGACTTGCTGGCAGCAAAACCCTGGACCTCAGAGGGAACAGCACAGTCCAAAGAATCCAGGCTAAAGGCCCCAGTACCTTGGTTTTTCAGCTTTTACTTTGAGCTGAGACCCCAGAGGAATTATTCCTTCTTTCCTCTCTTCCTGCCCCCAGGGTGGGACTATTCCCTCTGACATCAGTGAGCATCTCTCAGTTATCCACAGGGAAGAAAAGATGTGCTACTGAAAACACAGAAGAGGAGAATTCCAAGGTTCATGCCCACCAGATTTTCATGCAGTCTCCAGGCACCAAAGCCCAGAAGCAGCCTCCTTTATAATGCATGTGTGGAGCAAGAGAGGCCTCACAGAAGTATAACTTCTGCAACATATTACTCCCTGCCTCCAGGTTTTTAAGCCCTGTCTGAGGGGTAGCTGCATGTCAATTACCAAAATTAGTAGTAAACATTAGGTGCTGAGCTTGCCATTGGCAGGGTCCCTAGGTGAAGTTCTTGGAGTCAAAATCTCTTAGAAGTTGGTTATTCCATCTTCAGTCACCTTGATAGATTCCTGTTCTGGGAATTCACAAAAGCAAAGCTGAGTTCTTGCAAGTTGTGAGTCCTTGAATTTGAGGGATACATAGGGCTTTCAGTGGCACATGGGGATCCAGACCCCAGGAGCCAGGCACTGGGCTCAGCCTATCTCCTTGGCATAACAGTCCAGGAATAGAATGATATTTTCTTTAGCATGCATGAAGCCAAATTGTCATCCTCAGAAATGCATACTCCTTCTGGCAGAGACTGTGCCAGCTCATCTCCAAGGCTCTGCTTATACCTGTTATGTCTGGATGTTAGGAACAGATGAGGCTCATGGGAGACATCAGTGTAAATCCTGCCTGGAAGATTCAAGTGGAAACTAAAACTTTTTCTCACTCTAATACTCAGAGGAGAAAAGAAATGTTTTCAAAAATTATTCCACATCCCAGCTTTCATTCTTTTTTCCCATCTTTCTCTCTCCAGCCAGACAGAGTGAGAAGTGGGGAATCGCTCAGTAATTTCAGTCCCACTTCGCTTCAAGACTGAGCCTTGTCAGATGACTTTGAACAGAGGCAACAGAAAATACCTATTTCAGAAATGTGGGAAGGGCAGAGGAAAGAAGGAAAGAAAGAAAGAGAAAAAGATATGATGTGTGAAGAACTCAGGGAGGAAAAACAGCAAGAGCTATGTAGCAGCAACCAGTGTGTGCAGAACAGTATTATGCTTCAGAGTAGGAATGAGCCATTTCTCTGCAGTGGGCATCATTTTAGATGGGAAGAAGAGCAGACAGACACTAGGCTGTCTTTCCTGTCACTAGTTGTGGTTCCTGTGCAGGTTAGCACTGTGTGCTGCACAAGGCAGGCTCTGGCCAACATGCTGTTCAAGCCTTGTTCAAGGAACATCACTATAACTATTTCTAAATCCCCAAAGAAGAGCTTCCTACTTAGCAACTGCCCTCTGATTTCCTAGGAAAATGACATCTGTGCAATGATGCACATTACCAGAGTGTCTGTGTGTCAGGATCTTCTCTCTCCTGTCCCTCCATGAACTTAGTGACTGATTTAACCAAATTCTACAGAGCTGTAGGGAGTCTCAAAGATATGAAATACTGCAAATTTCATTAAATACACAGCCATGTAGAGGAGACACGTCCAAATGGTTCCCATGCTGGCAGAAAGGCTGCAAACTGACCACTCAAACTCACAGGTACAAGACGTTAGCAAATGCACAAGGAGAACACTAGTATGAATTCCCCAACCACAGCTAGAGAAAAACTTACTGGCTTCTTGGACAGCAAAAACTCCAAACACAAGCTACAGAGACACTGAAAACCAGATTTCATGGATCTTACTCTTTAGAATTCTAGTACTTTATTCTCACATATATAATCCAAGGACTCTACAAAACAAATGAAGAAATCCTGGGGAGATTGAGGTGGTGAGCAGACTCCAGGATGCAGATAATATACAGAAGATTTTTGTTCTAGCTTCCTTTCCCTTCCTTGGCCTTTGAGTCCTCCCTCTGCTCTTTTGCAGGTTATCTGAGTGCTGTTAACTCTCAAAGGTTGCAGGTTGTAGGAAGGCCATATGTGTGATAATGCAGTATTATTTTTGGCTTGCTCTTCCTCATGTTTTTGTTTCTGAATAAAAGGGGCTCCTTTGTTCTAGGTGTGGGCACAGGCTGAGGTGAAATACCCAAAGGTCTGGATGTCTTTTTGACATGTCCAGTCAGCACTGATTTCTTACTGTCTGGAGGCCTTTGACACAGCAATCCATTATTTCTTGGTTTAATTCTTTATGCACGGCTTTTCATATTGATTGCCTAACATCATTAGTTTTGGTCATTCCATACAAGAGACAATGGAAAGATCAATTTTAACCATATGAGCTAAAGGAACTTACTCTTAAAGCATCCAGGGACTGGAATCATTTATCTTCTGCTCTCTGAATCATAAATCTTTTACAAGTGCAGCATTAGATTCATTGTTTGCTACAGCCACATGTGATGTAGTCGGGGATCATTGTAAAAGTGTCCTACATTGCAGAGTGAGGCTGTACCCATAAAGCATATTAATGTACAGTATTGTCATGGAAATTGTCACAAGCTGCTGCAGAGGACATGGTTTTCACAAGAGCTGTGCAAATCATCAATTGTTTTTGATTTGGTGGCTTAACTGTAAAGAGAGAATTTGTTTCCTTTAGATCCAGAATGAAAAATATTTCTTTCCTCAACTAATCAGAAAATGTTTTGCATCTAAGCAAAGAATTTTTTCAGGCTTTTTTTAGTAAAAGAAAAGGGAATTTCGAAAGGAAGAGCTAGCTTCACAAAGGGATATTGGTGACATTTGCAGAATTGGGCAGAAAATGGGAGATAGTCAATTTACATGCAGTAACTGTGGGTGAGGCTCTCATGAAAAATATAGGAATGTATTACTCAGGCTGGCAGCTGCCTGTTTAGGACCCAGGAAAGAAGGATAAATGCTGAGTTATAGGATCTGTCTTAATCACATGCATAAAAATTGTGTTGCTTTTCAAGATAATTTATACAAATACAAGAGGAAGATTTTAAGCCATGGCCACTCATACCCCAAGCTGCTGCAGGGACAGATGGAGGGAGTGGAAAGATAAGATGCCTCTGAGCTCCTGCTCAGAGCCTGTACCAAAGTTTTCCAAGAAAACAAGCCAATCATCATTCTTTTATTACAAACTGGCAGTGTCCAAACTCTCACAGATTCTGCAGCAAGAGGGGGATGAGACAAGTTGTTGTCAGAAGGTTCAAGCTTCGATGATCCGAGGTAATGGAGCTCTCCCATGGCACTGTTACTGTGGTTAGGGCTTTCACTGGGAGGGAATATGATCAAAAACAATGGGCAAATCTAAATATCTCTGCACTGGCCACTTCTGACCAAGATCAACAGAGTTGAACAAATAACAAGAAGAAAGGTATTTTTACAGGCTTTGACCTAAGAAGTGACCATATGGACATCCAGAGGCTGTACATTTGCATATTTTGTGCATAAGGGTTCTGACCTCTCCAAGATCCCTGATCCAGTTTTCAGATCTCAAGGGAAGTGAGTTGGGTTACTTCAGATTAGGATAGAAATTTGAAATTTTGGATAGCCAATCAAATGGATGAGCTGAAACTTTAGGGATATTTCCCATTCTGGTTTCGTTAAAAATCAGATTGGGAGAGGAATCTAAAATGTATGAAATTTTTTTCAGTCTTATTAGAAAGACCTGTTCATTTTTTTTTTTTAAATTAACATTTTCCAACAAGAGTTTGACTCCCTACCCAGGAGTTTCAAAGAAAATATTTTATTCTTCCCAAAATTTCAACTGTTCTGCCTGGAGAATTGCTTTGGGGAATTTGGGAATTTGCTGCTACGTATCTCCTGACTGTAAAGTGCTGAGGAAAATAACTGAGAAATAACAGAACTGATGTCCTTCCAAGACATCCAAAGTCAAAGTCTCTCTCCTTCATTGCAGAAGTAATGTCCTGTTGATAAGGCCACCAAAGACCTGAGAGTAATTTAGAGGATTTAGATATTCTGGCCAATGTTCAGCTGGTGATGTCCAGTGGAGCTTCAAAATCCCTTTAGGAGACCTATGCTGAGTCACAAAAATTGAAGACCTAGGAGGCGATAAGAACACAGCGTGAATAAAATCGTGTTAAAAAAACAAACAGGACAGCTTCAAAGACTTTCTTTTATCTTGGACTGCAATACTTGAGAATGCAGCTTCAAACTTGCCCCCAGCTGAATGTATTTTTATTTCTTTCTTCCAGCTCTCCAAAAAAATGACAGATAAATAGATAAGTGCAATGCTGAGGAGGAAAAAAAAAAGACAAAAAAAAAATAAGGGAAGAGATCATCCAAGCAATCCTCCTGCTCAAGAGAGTGGGTAGTATGGAAAAGTCACACATACAAGAGTTGCATGGGGTGAGCTCAGGGAGGAGCCGGAAGAGGGTGTATAGAGGGCATTACATGATCAGGGGTATCAGTGTATCTGTGAGCAGCCAGAACCCTCCCCAGCACTGACTTACAGCAAAGGGTTTTGTCTTAGAAATGCTGCTTTTTGCTCTCAGGAACCCAACAATTTCTGTAGAACTGATGGCAGTGGTAAAAAACACCTTATTCATACCCAGTAGCAATGTGATTACGAGATGGAGGTTTGGTGTAAAGAAGCAAGTACATGAAGGGCAGACCCTGTGCAACCTACACCTGGAGCAGATAATAAACTGGCTCTCAGGGAGAACATTTTATTCCAGCACGGCTCAAGATGATGTATGAAACCACCAAAGATTACAGTCAGTGACGTCTTGGGAGTGATTTGATGTTTATGGTTAACCCTAACATTGCTTTTGTTTATAGACACTATTTCTAGAGTAATTTTATCTTGTATGGCTTTTATGGAAACAAAAATTATCAGGCTACAGCTTTTATAGTACGGAGGGTGACATGGGTTTGATTTACACTTCATTATAAACAAATATTACTCAGGTGCATTGTTCTTGTTTTCCTGGTGAAACTCACAAAGGAAGTGGGATATTTTTGAGCTTGTGTACATGAGTGGGTAGTCTGTGTAGGACTCACCTAGCACCTCTGACATTTGTGCATCCTTAGGCATCAGAATCTTTTCCTTGGAAAACACCCACCAGGAACAGGTTGGTTCCTCTGTATTGTTACCCCTTAACTCTCACACATCAGGGTGTTGTTCTTACAGCCTCTCTATAGAAAGGGAAACAGATATTTTTTTCCTCCATGAGTATCTCATATGCTTTGAAATTACAGGGACTGAGACAGATTAACCACAGCCATACCACCAAAGTGAAATGACAGCCAGCACAGAATGGAGAATACTCTGCATAGGGCCATGGGGTTGGATGCCTGTTGTGCCCTTCAGGTCCAAGGGTTTTTTCCAGGTACAGACCAATATATCCCACCCCAGTGAAGTTTTGAGAAGCCCAATAGAGCTGAAGGGAGTAATTAGATTTAAATCCTGCTGTGTAGATGGGAAGCTTCTGAGGTGAGCTTTGAGCCTCACAGAGTCCAAAGGATTTCCAGGAAAGTCCATTCCCAAAATATCCCATCAATCTAACTGTCAGCACTCTTGAAGAAGCATCCAGAAAACCTATGTGAGTCATAATACTGAGCTGCAGTCAGGCCTACAGCAACAGTGAAGTTCATAAGGGGAAAAAAATAAGACTTTTACTTTTCAAGGAAAGTCATTCATTTCCATGCAATTGTTCAAAGCTAGGGGGAAAAAATAAAAAGAAAACCTGTATTTTAAAATTTTGCCAACTTCTTAATAGAAACAAGTTTGTAGAATGAAAAGGCAGTTTCCCTGCTGGGAATAAATTCCCTTTGATTTTCCTCAAGCATTTTAAAGAGAAAAGATGAAATGATTGTTTAGATTTATTTTTTTAAATGGAAAACTGTAAAAATTGCATTTTTCATCTGCTTTACTGGAGGTGAGAATTCGTTGCTACACACATCTCTTTGTTGGCTACTTGGGCAGTCAGATGGAGACCACTTGGCTGACTTGCTTTACTGTTGATTCTTCCCCATCTCTAAAGTGATGGTGAGATTCTACTGGCCCTATGGGGAAAACACAACCCCGTGGAAGGGTTGCTGGAAACTTCTAGTCCTGTCTGGACCTGAAGCATCACTGTCAAACAAAAGTGAAGCACCAGAGCTGAACTACTGTACCACACTGCACAGCTGTTAAACCCCTTTTCTGTGGCTCAGGAATGGTTACTAATCCTCTTTACTGTTCCTTGCATTTAGAAAGGTGCTCTGTTTTCATGGTACCTGGCACTGCTGTGGCTGCTAGGGTTTGTTATCTCTGAAAAGTCCAAAGGGCTGAGGAAGTACAGGGTCTCATGCTTGACTCCAATAAGCTGATGGGAAACAACCCTCCCAGGGAGCAGGCACTCTGTAAAATGTCAGTACAGCGTTTCTGAAAGTCAGGATGTTTCTGAAGGGAACCACTTGACTTACTCCAAAGGTAAAGCTTCCTAGTGAGAAGTTTCATTCCCAATTTATGGCCTGTGGTCTCACCTCCAAGTGGACAAGGTGAGTGTATATTTAGGCCCAGATGACCCCCATGTTTCTGTCTGGGTGTTGGCAGATTGTTTGGGGAGAGGAAGACAGTAGAGTTTCACTTTCAGAGTTGCTTGAATATTCATAAAGTTTGGATCGGGGAGGAAAACAATTCCTCTAGCAAGGAATCCTGGAATTAACTGAAGAAAATTCTTCTGATTATGAAAAGTGCAGGAGGTGAGTGTTTCTGGTTGCTGTTAGCATGCAGCAAATTGAGGTATTGTAGTTTTATCTGTTACCAGCAAAGCCCTCTACTTTAAAAAAAATAAAATAAAAAAAAAAGTAGCAGCCCCACCGTCTCATTTTTAATAAGGACCAGCTGAAAAATGAAGGCAAGCAGCACACAGACCATCTTATGTCTGCCAATTCATTTCCTGGCCCTGAAAGAAAAAAAAAAAAAAAAAGAAAAGGAGAAAAAAAATCCTCTTGTTTCCTCTCATGCAGGCCAAACATGGCAAAGCACCAGGGGAATTCTGAATGGAATCAATTGCACTTGTTACTAACTGAGTTTTCTTTTATTCTTATATTACCAGGGCCTGGATATTCAGCTGCAAGCAATTATAATGAAGAGTTACTGAGTAATGGTTTCCAGATTGCTCCATGATGGGGCATTAATTGAAAGGGACAATTTAAGAGCTTAGGCCATGTAAATGCATTTCTTATTCTGTCAGATCGAGAAATTTCTGCGTACGAGAGGCTGAAATGCCCAGAGCTGATAAAGACTTAATAGTAGCCACTTAAATGAACATTCAGAAGAGGGATTTTACATTTAAGGGATCAAGAATAATTAAAATAAAGTAGAGAGTCAGGGTTTTATTAGGAGTCAGAATGTGAATGTTATCAGCAGCCTGGTAATTCTGTGTGGGGTTATGCGAAATTTCC
This sequence comes from Drymodes brunneopygia, assembly GCA_013400955.1. Classification (NCBI taxonomy): domain Eukaryota; kingdom Metazoa; phylum Chordata; class Aves; order Passeriformes; family Petroicidae; genus Drymodes; species Drymodes brunneopygia. The sequence goes on from VZTZ01001568.1 coordinate 355,270, forward strand.
ACAGGGGAGGGTGAGAAGAAGGTTTGGTTTCCTATCCTTCTGTCTGATCTCACATCAGTTCTTGACTCTCCTGAGTGAAAGGCCCTATTGAGTCCCAAAGAATCAAAGGCAAAATTCCTTATAAAGTTAGCAGGATGAGTTCAGAAAGATAACATTGCATTCCTGAATATCTGCCCTTTTCTAAATGTCACTTAAGAGGAAGCACTTTCATACTGGGGAGCTGATTCCTAATAAAACAATTAGCTTCGAGTATGACAGTCAATAAATGAGTTTTTTAATTCTACTATAGCCAAGCAAACATAAACAAAAAATATCCCTTGGAAAACACTACTAAAATCCAGTATTTTTTGTTGTAGTGAAGGGATGAAATCCTGGAATTTGCAAGCTGTCCAAGCAATACTATTCTCATGATATAATGGATATATCACAGGTTTTATATAAATATTTGTCTGCACTTAACTATGAAATCAAGCCTTTCTTTTTTTCCTTCCATGGATATTTTATTACTATAGCTATTGATACAAATAATAAATGTAAAATACATTTAAGCCAGATTAGTGAGTCTTTCTCAATATTTCATAAATTCATATTAAACAACAAAATGCTACTAATGAAGAGAAATGTTTCCTTTCCTAAAACATTCAGTCACTTATAGGAATAATTCTGGTAAGAAGGTGGGAGAAGGGAGTTTATGTCTCGGGCATTTGCCATTATGTAGCTTGAACAGATGGAAGCCCAGCCACTTGTGATTAAATCACTGGAATGAAGACAGACATCACTGGAATGGTGGTTCATCATTTGCCCAATCCTACTTGAAGAGCAGCCCCCCTGAAGCAAGCCACAGCCTGCCAGAGACCTATTAGTAAGATGCCTGGGGCTGAAAATATAAACACCTTGAAAGCGGGTGGTCAGTTCGGGTCAGGCTTAGGGTTGATTCACAGGCACTAAATTAACCTGTAAAAAGGGATGTTGCTTGACTGCAGTCTGGGAAGCAGGGAAGTGCATTGTGTGTCAGTTATTTGGCTCTTACAAATGAGCAGGCCAGGCAGGAGTCTGTGTTTCACCATCTGATATGAAAGCAAACTGAAAATAAGGGCAGAAGTGAAATAGTTGTCCTGCTCAGCTAGGTAACAAAGTCCTCTAGGTTTCCTGAAGCTCCTTCTCATGGAGCCCTCTTCCCCTCCACTGCCCTTTTTCAACATTCACTTTCTCTTCCAGCTGCAGGGAGAGGCTTGGCTCAGGGTGACAGGGAAATCCTACTGACCTAGGAGCACCTGAAGGGGCTGTGTCCAGCCATGTGAGATCTGGCAGGGCTGGGACCATCCCTCCCTGCTGCACTCCTGGAACCTCAGTTGTGCAGGTGGCGGTCGCCAGCTGGTTGATCTTCTCAGAATGGTTGCAAGATGTAATACAAAACTGGGCTGAGATGCATCCAATGCACCTTTGTACCTGGTGTGGTAAAGAGCTAAGATGGTGCTCCAGAGGAACAGCCTTGCAAATGAAGCAAAGGGAGGCATTTACATGCTGTAAATGGTACAGAAACCTGGCAGGAGCCAGGACTGACTATAGCTACAGCTGAAACAGAAGATACCTGATAAAATGGCCCTTGTTTCCCTGCAGGATTCACACGTGACAGGTGCTGGAAGAGCAGGAAGGGATGGGGAAAGCGGCCATAGGAGAAGGGGACCATTCACTTGCCACCCCCAATTCCCTGCACTGCTGGAAAGCCCTGAGTGAGCTCTGTGGGGGATGAAGTGCTGTCAAAGAGCAGTGAGGTGGACAAAAAAAATACCCCAATACACCCCGTACACCAATGCATCCAGGTCTCTGCACCAGGGTGTGCGCTGGGGTGGCTCTCCAGAAGGTGCATGTTTGGCCTTTTTGGCCCCTCTGCCTCTCCCTCTGGCACTGGAAGTTCCTGACACGGTGAAGATCCTCAATCAGCACCCCAGAAGATGTAGGAGAAAAGTCTGGGAAATGTGGGACAGAGGCAAGCTGGTCTTTCTTGGGGTCAGAGAAAAGGGCAGTATGATTAATCAAATATATCTGTGTTCATCTAATACCTGGAGAAGAAAGGGTGTATAGTGCTGCTTCACAGAAAAGGGTGTATAGTTCTTCCACAGGAAAGCAGGTTACTGCAGAATAGGAAATCTAGGAAGGCTTTCCCTATTTGCCTCAAAACCATGTATTTTTGAGGGGAAAATAGGAAAGGACTCCTTCCATTAGAGAGCTTCTCCTTAAATTGATGCCATGGTTTTATTCCTTGACTAATAAACTTAGACCTGGAATTACTCCAGTCTACAACTAGTTAGAAATTTATCCAGCAAACCCACACACAGAGAAAATATTTCTTTTTTCTGCTTTACTATTAAAAGCATAGAAAAACAGTGTTTGGGAATAAATAATAGCATCATTAAAAATAGCTTGTGGGAGACTAGAGGTGGGGGCGGGGTGGGCAGTTCTTGTTTATCAGTTTAGGTTTCACCCCCAAGTCCAGTTCCACTTTGAAATGTAACACGTCATTAAGGAATTCATAGTTACAAAGTACAGACACTTGCCCCTGACAGTAAGCATGGCCACTTCTGCTCACAGAGCAAAACCACAACCACTCCTTCCACGTTTCCCCTACTCCAAAACAACAAAAATCCTGATTAACAGCCAGGATCAATATGGCAGCCAACCAAAACACTATCCAACATAAAGTTTGGTCAAGCTATAAAACTGCCAGCAAAAAACCCAGAAGCAAAGCTTGACGCTGAGTTTTTAAGTTTAGAATAATAGTCTAACTGAGAGAAATATGAATCTGATAACCACTAAGGAAGGAGTCTGGGATTTTCATTAGTCACTTGCATGGAGGGGTTGGTGTTGCTGGTGGGAGGTGGGATGCATAACAGCACAGTGGTGAAATGTAAAAAAGGGGCAGAATGGTTCAAATCCTGAGAAGGAAAAGGGAGGGGGAAAGTGTATTTTTTTTTAAAAGGCAGTTTTACATTAAGTCACACAAGTGGCTGAAAGACCCGCTGTTGCTGCCAGTTCTAAGCTAGGCCAGTCTGATATGGCATAAAAGTTCTTCTGTTTGGGTACAGAGAATGGGTGCGTGCTCAGTGCCCACAGAATTTAATGGACTGTACACAAAGTAATTTTTCCCTCAACTACTCACCATTTAATTTATTTATTTATTTTTTAAGGAAAAGCCTGTGACCCCATCATATGAGGAGAAGTCAAATGCCTCAAGGTAAACCGAATAATTAGATGGATATTTCCTTTGCTTTAAAAATTTCACTAAGAAAAGAAACCAAATTTTAAAAATAATTTTAAAAAAAACACAAAATGCCCTCAAGCCTCCAAAAAACTTGGAGGTGTTTTTTTCTGGTTGAAAGGATCATTGTATAATCGGCTCTTATGCATCTTAGCTTTGTGACACTCAGGTTTTAGTCATGCTTAGCCTTTCTGAAAAATAACAGTAGTAATAACAGCAGTGGCAGATTTAACCACAAACAGACGGGACGTTGCCTCATGGCCCCTTCTCTGTAATGAGCATAGGTTATTTTGGTTGCTATTTTCTGCTCTGCAAAGGACTTGAAAGCACTTATACATAATTCCTGGCACCAATCCATACGTTAAATAGTATTTCCAAGGTAGCCAAATATGAATTGCTCACCTAGGCAGGATTAAACCATTCAATATCTACCTGCTGCATGTATGTGTACAGAGGTGTAGATGGAAGTACAGATGCTGGTTTTCCATGTATCTACATATCTTTCATATGATCATAATACATAGTGATAATGTGATTGTTATCTGTGATTTTTGCAGTGAACCATAGAAGTCCCCTCTTCTTCATGCTACACACCATCGTGCCAGACTGTTTATGCACCATTTCCTAAAGCTCTAAAACTTGGCTCTGGTATTTAAAGGCCAAAGCACAAGCTGCTTTTAGTGTAACAAAGCTGATGAAATCTTTTTATTGAGGCTCTTTAGCTACACTTTGAGGGTTTCTTTAAAAATAAAATCCATTCACACCTAATTAGTGAGGTTTTTTTCTTGAAAGAAAAAAGGAGAAAAAGTAATGCACCATACTGGGGGGGAATCAAATAAAATTTGTGTGTGTGTGTATGTGAATTATATTTTATGTAGTTTTCTTTATGAAACTTGACCTCACTGGATGTTCAGGAAGAGCAAGCTAGGAACTAACACATTATGTATTTTAGACAATATGCTGTTTGCAGTTCAGTTGTGCTGATACACAGGCAGCTCAAAGGAACTATCAGCTCCCTCTCATGTCAGAGATCTTCAAAGGCAGTTACAAACAGATCCCCAGATTTCTGAAAATTCCATTTTTTGATAACTGGGTGCTAGACAACCATACCAATACAGCCTCCATCTGCCTCAAAGTATCTGTTCTGTAAGGGCAAGGGTAACTTGCACAAGAGGCAATTGGTTCTGAGCAACCAAAACTGCACAGACCACTGTATTTGGATTTGCTGGCTATAACCTGGAGGTTCAGAGGTCTCTGCGTAATTTCTCGTGGTATTCATTCATGCTAAATAGTTCAATTTTTATAGAAAAATCTATGAAAACCTTTTCTACAACATTTTCAAAGCCACGCTGTAGGGTTTAATGAAGTCACACTATGGGCTGTTCCACATTAGTTTACAGATCCTACTCATCTTCTACTCAATGTCAAAGTATTTTTCAGTAAAGTGGCAGACAGTGGTTTCTGTGTCAATATGGTATCCCATGGCTTTACAGATGCAATGGGAATTTAAGGTGTAGAAGATGAAACTGCAGTGCTGATGACAAAACCCTGGCCATCATAACTGCAGTCACTTCAGGAAACACTCCAGGAAAAGTGGAATATGTCCCAGGAAGATGACTAGTCTCCAGAGTTTCATCTTGCTCTTTACTTCTCACCTAGCCTGACACAGAATGCAGGAGGGACAAAAACAATCCTGGAGCCATGTCATGACATTATACTATCTTGTTTTCCTATCAAACCCTTCTCTCAAGCCCATAGACACTTTGCAAGAACAATGTTCTTTCCTAGAACATTCTTTCCTAGAACCTCTGAAGCCTACTGAAGGCTTTCAAAGCAGAGCTGTGACATTGACACTGGCAGCTGCAGAGGTGTAAGCATGTTTCTGCTGATGGAGATGATCAGTGTAATAAATTGTTACACTGGTGAATATTTTGTTCTTTCTTATCAATGGAGAAAATGCACCAGAATGAAAGGGCTGCCAGTATCAAGACCCAATAAAAGTAAAACAACAATTATGGGAAAAATGCTTTTGTCTGTATAGTGATATTTTACGGTGAGGCTCCTAAGGCATCTGAGAGGGTCAGAGGCAGTGGTCAAGGTTGGGACATCATGCAGCAGATGGTGACCAAGCTGGCCTGTGGCCAAGCTACATGTCTCAGCAGCTATGGAACACCTTCAAGATGCATTCATCATCAGTCTGTGAGAGTCAGGCACAAGGAAATCCAAGGATTTGTAGAGATCTTAGGGTAGGTCTCTGACTACTCAAGAAGGTCTGCATGAATTTACCCATTGTTATTATTTCAGGTTAAAAATTAAGAATGGTATTTTTATTTTAAAAGCAGTTTGGAAAATATCTCCACTAGTATCTACAAACACAGGGTCACAAAGTATGTTAGTAGTGAGTGAACAACTTTCTTGGAAAACACCTGTGCATGACAGTCATTCCACCCCACCTCCCAGAAAACCTGACACTCTGATGGTCACTTATCAAATATAACCCAAGGCAGCTGCAAGCCAGAAAGACTGAGCTGAGCACAAGCTTCTGCTGAACCTGCTGGAAAATATGTCACTTGATAATCACCTGACTGAGGGTAACTTTATAGGGGAATTTCCAGCCCACATATCCTCACATACTGGATATCCTGGGGCAATCCTTACAAAAGGTGCACCAGAAGCTGTGTGTGTCACTGGCAGCTGATGCAGGAGCTCCCTCTCACCTCCCCAGCCTCCATGGGGAAATGAATATCTTGGATGTGGGTCATCCCAAAGCCCCTGACTTGTGCTTGCCCTTGGAGCTTTTGTGTTTTATGGAATGGCACAAGAGAAGCCTACAGTATAATATATTCCCCCTTAAATTATATTATATGCCCCCTTAAACCAGGTAATGTGCCAAAAGCCTAAATGGGATCATTCAGAGACAGGTAGAAAGGCCAGAATTTGTTAGTGACCCTTGGGGTCTGATCCTGGTCCTGGGGGACAGTCCCTGCTCTGCTCACAGTGCTCAGAGACCCACTCTGGGCTGTATCAAATGGCACTGTGACAGCAAGGTCCACTCCCACATTTCTGAGAGGATGCAGTAAGGACTGCATCTACACAGTGCTACCCATGTGTTTCAGAGAAGCGTAGCAATGGAGTTAAACTTTTCCCCTGCAAAATCTCAGCTTCATGAAGTTTTACACTGCAAATCTTCCACCAGAATATCCAAATTCAAGCATGCATTTTAGTAGGTGATGACACATCTCATGTAATATACCTTTCCAATGAGAAACCTGTGCAATAAAATAAAATAAAATACTTACACAAAAAGCTTGCTGTTGTAATTTATTCCTCCCATGCAGAAAAGTACTTTAGAACTTCTCTTGCCCTGCTCTTTTCCAAGACTATTGGTTGGTATTATATGGATTAGAGATTTATCAATCTCTTCCAGTCAAATATTTTCTCTGGTTTTAAAGAAAAAACTTTTTCAGCAGCTAAGCTTGCATAGACCTAGTGTGAGTTCACAAGAAACAAACAGTGTATGCAAGGATGTCAGCAAACCAACTGCATACAAAATCTCAGATGTCTTCCATTAGACTTGGATATTTACTAATGCATAGACATGCACACAGCCCCCAGCTGGGCACCCAAGGGTGAAAAGCACCCATAGACCAAAATCAACTGGGATTCACAGCTGTTGGATCACGCAATCACTCTCTGCTATGGGAAAATAATAATAATAATTTTTTAAAAATAATAATAAATCATCATCCTGACTTCTTCTAGTTATATAGCATCTATAACATCCAGTGTACAATCTGAGCAAGTTCATAATTCATCTTCCCTTAGAAGATGTTTGTACAGACAAGCTTTAGAGCTACTTTATGAGAAAATCATAAACTGCATTGGAAACTTCTTCCTGGAGCAGGCATTCTTATGCTATACCCCTCTGTTAAGATCAGTGATGACCCTTTCAAACTGAGATGTCCCTTTTAGAAATTTCGTTTCAGGAATGATTAGGACCTTACCAAAACTCAGGCTCTCCCATTGCTCCACAGGAGAATTGCAGCCCACAAGGTCAGTCAGCCCTCCAGCTGTTCACAGGAATTATATCATACAACTAGAGAAGGGAAAAGACACCACGCAACTGAAATTCACCCATTCTACTGCAAACAGAAATACCCAGATGCCTCCTCACGGGGAGTTTGTGCACAATCCATAAGCCCTGGCTGCACAATGTGTTTGCCAAGAATCTGCAGAGTGGATCACCAAGTGCAAAATGAAGTCTATTTGTGAAGCAAGATCTAAACACAGTGCACAAAGTGCTCTTTGTGAAAAACTCACCATGCTGTGATTACAGTTCACCTCCCTCCAAGCATTAAACCAAGGGAGCACCCAGAGAGAATGTTTTGCTCGTGCTTTCTCCAATCTGCTTAACTGACAAAGAATTTGCAAAATATGCTTTGCAGTCTTGACATGCCAACAAAGCAATTTTAATTTTTGCTCCAGTCGAAGCTTGGTGCTAGTTATCTGATACTTTGCATGGAGTCATCATATTTTCTTCCTCACACACACTTTACATTCCTGCAAAAGCTTCATTAAATTAGGAGTTTGGAGAGCTTTCTCTTTTAAAGCTTGAAGTCTGCAGGTTGTTTGACAAGTGCTGTACACTTGAGAGCACTTTTTAAAGTTTCATGGCTTCAGTTTACAAAGATACAAAACTAAACCACTGAATTCATCTGATTTGTTCCATTCATTTCAGGATCAGTTAATCAAGCTTAGCAAAAACATCTGAAAAATAAATTTACCAGGAGACACATACAAGGCAAGCAATTCACATTCTGCAGTCTATTTACTAGTTACCTCTGAACAGTAGCCAGCTAACTTCTACCTGGTCCCTATAAAGGCTGCTTTTTCTCCCTCCCATCAAAAATCTAACACTCTGACCTTAATGTGAAGCGATGGATTAATGTTACACATGCTGTTCTTAAACCTCACCCTCTGCTATGACAGCAGGATTAGAAGGGAAAGTATGGACTAAAGGCACCCAGCAGATTCTGTGATTTAATTGTCTGAGCTGCTGGTGTGCAGGCTTAACTTTGGCTTAAATAGTGTCCTTTACCCATTAAAAGATGTCGAGATGCTGTGAGAAATTAATTCCTTTCACTGAATCCTCTAGTTTTTAAGATACTTTGTGCATGACAGAGGTACTTGTTTGCCTTAATGTCCCCCAAACATGAATCTGAAGCTCTTTGCTGTGGCCACTTTCTGCATCTTGTTTTGGAGATGTCTTGATCAATTAGTGCAATGTCACAGTTACATGTAGTTATTGTACCTCCAGCTGCAAGCTGTTAATAATAAACTTACCCACAGGACAAACCTGCCATATGGTTGATGGTCAAGCAAGGCTAAAATATGCATTAGGAAAAAAATGCAACTGTCAACATGAAGCTGGATGTGGCTTATTGGATTTGATGTGGGCATCTGACAGCAATGTTTCTTTTCTGTATTGCAGGTCAGGAATCTGCCTACTGTGGAATATTTGTCATAGGAAGATGAGGAGAAAAAAAAACCAAGGAAGCATTTGTGAAATGGGGAATATGGGATAGCTTAGTGGTGGATCCTGGTTTTTTCCAAAGAGGGAAGGAGGAGTGATTGTTGATCTGAGGCTTTTGTGCAAGAATGATTTGCTAAAAAAAGTTTTGTTCAAGTTTTTTTTCCCAATCAAGGGAGATCAGCTGCACAGGACAGGAAAAGAAAAAAGTGTTTTTTCATTCCAGATCAAAACAAGTTTTTCATTGCAGATTTAAACTGATTGCACTGTCAAAAAACATGTGCTACAGAGGAAAATATCCAAAGTCTATGTGATGATAGTTATCTTCCTGAATTATAGTTTCTTTATGCAAAGGAAAAAACTCAGCATTTGGATATTTTTTGTAACTCCTGACATGTGTTTTAGCTACTCACTGAATGGCACTGGCACGGTTTTTTGCTTTGTTGATAACACCAGCACAGCAAATACTTCCTTTAGCTTTGTAAAAGCAGAAGGTATCGCATCTGGGTATGCCATTTAAAAAGACAAATCAAAGAATGACATGAAAGTAAAAGCAAGCCCAACTCGTCATTGGAGGCCTTCAAGTCCTTCCCCCTCACCTCATCAAAGTCACCTCCCAGCAACCTCATTTATGACCTGGTGGGTACACAAACAGTTTTGTTCCACACTACTTCCAGTTTTATCAATGGGAGCAGAAACCAAACTAATTGCTATTCTAAGAGCAATCATGCAGTGAAGACCTTATTAAAAGTCCCAGAGTCCTATTTACATGCAGAAAGACTTGATTTGATTAGTTAGTAATTAGAAGCACACTGTTAATCATACAATTTAAAAGGGATAGCTGGGAGTCACAGCTCCTAGGAGAATTCTCTAATATATGGGAAAGGATTATTTTTTATTAGTCTTTGTTATTAAGGCCTTGTTCTAGCAAGCACTTCTGCATGTGCTCAAGTTCAACATGTGATTGGTCTCTGACTTTCCTGAGTCACTCCCAACATCATGAGCAGAACCCTCTGCATACATCTTTAAAGGACTAGGCCTGAGAAACCAAAAAAATCCCTATTTCCAATTCCCTATTGTTTTTCCAATTGTATTATTTCCAAATGTATTTCTCTGTGTTGGGTTAAACGTTGAAAATAAGGTCAAGTTTTCCTGGTGGTTTGGAGATATTTGGCCTTTATTGTGCATTTCACTGGATAAGCAAAGGTGCTGTGATTCAAACCTCAGAACTTCAGCAGCTTGTCTAAAACCGGTGACATTAAAACACTTTCCTTCTAAACATGGTTTTACATTAGATGAATGTTGCTTTCCTTCTTTCAATGCAGTCTAATATTCAAGGTGGGCCAGGAATTCAGCCGACTGTCTTCTGGGATAGGGGTGTGCTATGTGTTCAAAAATGCTTTATTTTTTAGCCACAAACTTACCTCGAGAAGCCTGGTGTTCTATAAGAAAAACCAAACTTTGGGTTATTTTCTGGATTTAGAAATACTTTTGGTGAAAATAAAATGTCTAGATTAATCCATGCATTTTCTTTTCATGGTTTTACAAACATAGAGGAATAATCAAGACTTCAGATTTAAACTGATTTTGAGTCCATGGGCCACCAGCTATTTCTGTGGGTTACTCCTGAAGGATCTATATGTTAGAATGATTTTTTTTCTTCCAGCTAGCTAAATTTGTACAGAGGCATACGCAGCGAAGAAAGCTTCCAATTAGTAGGACAAGCAAAGCAATCAACAAGAAAAGCATCAGAGTTCAAAGAGAAGAAATGAAATGTTCTGTAGATGGGGAGATAGGAGTCTTTTGATGTAGTACAAGGTACAAAGTCAAGAGCAAAGGAAGAAGAAAATTTAGGGGGATAGTGAGGATTGAGAAGAGAGTAGAATATCAGGAGAAAAAGTATGGTGTGAGCTGAACACATCTGAAACCAGTGGAGTCCTAAAAGAGGGAATTAGTCCGCATTTATGTTAGAAAATTCTTTTTTGCTATTTCTAACAGAATAAACATGCTTACTCTGATCACAGAAAGTCAATCAAATGCACCAATTCTTGGTAGTGTATTTATGAACCATCACTTACACTAACAACAGTATGTGCACAGTAACACACTTGTAAATCACCACTTGCTTATTGTTGATTCGTGGCCTTTCAGTATTTCATCCTACCTGTTTTGTGTGAAGGAAGAGTGTCTGTAACACATCTGAATCTTCATGATAGCCCTAATTTAGGTGTTACATATACACATTTTCTGTGGCTTTTTGGGCCACCCATCTATTAAATGTCCTGCCACTTGGCTGTTTTACATGATGTCAGCTCGTGATCTGGCTTTTTTTACTCTGTTCCCAAATCCTGACTTCTTAAAACATTAAATAAAATGTTTCTTTCAGGGTTAATTATTTTGGAGTGTGACAGAAACCAGCACCCATAAAGTTTGTTGACATAAAAAGAGTAGATGTGAAAATAAAAATGTATGCATGTCTACACTGAGCTCCTGAGCTAATGCATTGAATTTCAGATCTTGACAGAAACTTGGCCTCCATCAGTCTTGACTCTGTTTAAGTGACAGGATGGCTGGCAGCACTCACCAGTGCTTGCAGGATGTACTAATATTTACAAGCAAAAGAAGGTCTCTGGCTTTGTTGAAATAACACCACTTTCTTAATTTGACTGCTGCTCCATAGCAGACCTTAACAAACAGCTACCAAGGGAGGAGGTAAAGGACTGAGCTTTCATCAAATGCTAATGTTTACCTTGAACTGAAAAAGTCACAATTATATTAAACAGATTTCTGAGGGCAAAGTATAAATAATGATATCATTCTTCTGGAATATCATGCTCAGGATGACAATGTAAACACTAAGGAGTTCCAAAAGCAAAATGCATAGAGGAAAAAAATATATTGGACAAGATTTCCTCACATAAACAGTTAAAAAATGCTTGCATGTTTCCTGCCTGGTACTGAGGTGTACAATTGTATGTGTTATGGGGGGAGAGGTGGAAGTGGATCTGGCATTTCCCTTTGACTAGTTGTTAATGCAGGAGGAGTTTGCAAAATTTAAATCAGTTTTCAACCTTGGATCCAAAGTCACCTGAAGCTCCAGAGCAATTTAACCTCACACTACCATTTCTGCTTAATCTTTGAAATAAGAAGGTAAAATATATAAGATTAATGTAAATGTTTGATACTGTTAACATTTCCATTCATCTGAAAGGGTGGCCATGTTCCTTGGTGGAATGCTGTGGGATTTAGTTGTGTTTCTGTATGCATCTGCACTGAATAGGTTAGTAGTACACCAATTAGTGTAAATTATACATTGCTGTTATAAAAGTTATCACTTATTTAAAGAATTTGCATTACATTCATCAAAAGAGGGATTCGCAATTTGTAAAGCAATTGCTCTCTTCACCACCCTGTGCAGTAAAGAAATAAAAAAGAAGGAAACAAAGACTGGGAAATCTGTGTGGGTTTGTCCATGATTATACAGCAAAACCACAGCAGCATCTACAGTTACATCTAGACTACAAGCAAATATATAAAATATCCCAAAAAATATCTGGATGAAAAGCAGCTCTGTAGAAATTAAAATTATGTTACTTCTGCTGTTAATGGGCCAGCTTTATTTTGAACTCACACAAATACACTGGAAGTCACTGCAATTCCCTTCATTGTAACCAAAATTAATTTGGATTTTGGTTCCAGAGGGAAATTTTACACTGAGAGCATTTTATTTCAATACATATGAAGACAGAAAAGGTCTCTGGAGGGATTATTCTGTGATGATATATAGCAACAGAAAGTGAGAGTGGGATAACAAACCAACAAAACCCTTACTCACAGTGTCTGCAAGGCTCTGGCACGTTGTGTATAATGGAAATGTGTACTGCTAAATAAAACAATCAAGCAAGTTTTCAACTGCCATTTATTACAACATAGCTAGAGAAACCTTTTGCTTTTCTGTGAGGGTAAATCAGAGGAAGAGGCACAGCCCAGGCATGATGCTGTGCTGTGGGGCACTGTCCCAAACGCCCCAATGAGGATCTCAGGAGCAGCACAACATCAATGGGCACCTTGTCTTCCACATTTCCATTCACAGCCAGGCAGCAAGGTTCGTTCCAGAGCTCAGGTTTTAATGCTTTCTCTGCTAGGAAAAAAGTCTGCAAATGGAAAGGATGTGATCTGGGCTGTTGAGGTGCTCAGCCAAACAGTGAAATACAGCCTGAGAAATTAAATAATGAAGCTATCTCTGCTACTGGGCATGAGATCCACAAGTTAGTAATCTCACAAGGTGTTTCCAAACACAGATTGCAGAAGTTTCATCCTTCAAGTAGAGGTGATTTAAGATTCCAAATCCTGGATACCATGTAATACACAACTTTGGCATGTATACTTAACACACAAAATAACGAACTGTTTATTTCCTTGTTCATTCTATCAGTTTTTAGACACTGTAAGTCTAATGTTCATCCCAGCTTTTTGCTGTTTTCCAGAAATAAGTGGTAGTAGCTGCAATGTAAAATGCCATGAAATCTGTTAAGCCTTTGGAAAACCACCCCAAGGAAGTCTTGGACATTCCATTGTATGAACATTTTAAAGGATTATCTGTGGATAGGGAGAGAAGAGATTGCTGGCACTGATACCACCTCAGCAAGCAAATATGACACAGATGCTGCATACAGGGACAAATACTTGACCATAGCAAACTATCACCTTGTAGTATTGGCTAAATTGGTTCACCAGGACCTCTGGAAAGCAGCTCATTGCCAAGCAAGTATGCCTGAATTTAGATGTTAATGTTTCTCAGCTTTGAAGCTGTGAATCAGGATAATGAGCAGAATCTGACCTTCACAGAGGTTCATGGCACATTCACTTTCAAGGTCTTAACCACCACTTTGGATGACCTTTTGAATGCGTCGTCACTTGCACCTCTCCCTAACACGGAACAGTATTTTTACTTGTGAAATTGCTCTAATTTCTTCACTTTCCCCTGAATGGAGAGTCCTGAATGCCAAAGTGACTTCAAGTGAATATTAAAGACCTTGTGACATTTCCATAAAAGAAACAACATATTTGAGTTTTATTTATGTTTCCCTGATGGTATGATCAAGTAGATATTTTTTCATCTTGCATTTGGGGTCACCATAGGGAACTTTTGCTGCTTTCCAGGAGAGTCTTGGCGGAAGCTATTATGGCATGAATTCAACATGTCTTTCAGCAATCTTCCTCGCATGTCTTGCTCTTTCCACCACAGTATTACAGGAGCTGTAGATGTGGAGAAGACTCACTTTTTCCCTTCTGCTTTTTGTAATGTAATTTCAATCCAAGTCCTGTGACACTGTGGAGCATCTACAGTTCCTGCAGAATTCAACATAGAAATACATTCCCAGTGTTTCTCAGTATTTCAGAGCCCATTTTGCCAACCTGGAAGCTTGCAGATAGGTAAATAATATTCCATTTCCTACCAGCCTAACCCAACCTTGTAACCAAAAATCCTTTTCATGTTTGTATGGCGGTTTTTTTTCCTAAGTTTTGATGAATAAAATGATTAGGAAACTAAAAACTGGTTCAAATGGTCCTGCACAGTCCATGGGTTTGAAGCTTGGCTGCTTCTGTGCATAAAGAAAAAGGAATTGTATTAATATAAAACACAGCCAGTAAATTGTGTGACTGGCATCAGCACTCCAGCAGGGCTGCCTTTCAGATGCAAAATATTTCAGAAAGAGAATAATGCCTCAGCTGAAGTCCAGAACTTTGTATGATGTTGCTCTGTGTAAAATGCAGCACATCCTTAAGATATGTCATTCCACTAGCTACAGTTACTTAAAAAAAAAAAAAAAGTGCTATCTTGGTTAAGGCCCATTGTTATTAATTACTAGAAAGCTGAGATGATTCCTTGAGGGCTGCCCAGAGGGCACAGCTGTTTCTATACCCCAGGTTGTTCTGCTGTACATTACAGGATAAGGCACTCACACCTGTCACAAGCACTGTGGTGTTCACACAGAAATGACACCATGGTGGCTGCAGGGCAGTGCAAGGAGTTGTCAATGCTTTTCCTCAGATCAAGGCTTAACATAGCCTGATGAAATTTGGGATATCTGTGATGGAGACCACAAGTGCTACTCTTAAAAAATATTTTTAAGTAGCCCTTTAAAACTTTCTTAAGTCTATATTGTAAAAAAGAGATGCTTTCATCACTCCTTCTAAATAGACAGTTCCTTCTGAAGAGAAAAAACTACGACTACTCTCCTGCTTTTTGTCCTTGGCAAAGACCAAACATTACCTTTTCATCCTCAAACACTTGACTTGCAGTCAGGAGGGAAAAGCAACTTTAAAATCCCTTGAGGAAAAAGGACAAAAGCATAGATTTCTGTTTTATTGCTTTTAAACCTGTTATGCCCCCAACTGAAATATTTGAGTGTCCACAGAGCTCCATGTTTGATGATCTTTATTGGATACATATATCTCTGTTTATAGAAACATTGTTTAATGGTTCAAACACTGAATTGCAAAAATTATTCATTTTAGAGTGATAAAATATACCATTCTCCATTCTAATAAAATATTGAATACCAGCTATAATATAGATTATAGTAGTAATGCCTCTGGTAGGATCTGACAATCCAAAATTGTTTTCATGCATGTCCTGGAGTTAAGGTTAATGCACCAAAGAGCTGTTACTCATCAGTGTGTAATACCAGGTGATACAGGTATAATAATCCTGCTGCAAAAGCACAGGGCAGCAGAGAAATTGCTCTTCTAAGCTATAAATATGGGCTGTAGTTCAAGGGATGCTTCTCTACATACAAGTGTAACTTCCAAACAATGTGTTATTGAAAATTTTAAAAAAATAGAGATTATTAAAACAAAAAAATAACCCCATCTTTCCCCGAAACATATGACAGTAAAACTAAAGTTGTAACACCTCATATTAACCTTTGTCTTTATAAGTACTGAAAATCTTTAACTGGAGTATTTTTCTTGCCCATTTTTAATATCCCACTTCCTGCACCTCTCATCCCAAGCTTGACATTGTAGGACAGTTGTATTAATTAGTGTCAGCATTAAACTTGCAACAGGTTTAGGAGCACCCTTCATTATTAACACTAGGATTTATTCTCCTTTTACTGGCATACCCTGACCAAGGTCTTGGATTCAATTAAATTTAATTAATAAAAAAGGGATATTTATCTTTAAGCTTGTGCAGATGTAAAGACAATTGTTTTTCTCCAGAGAGGTCAGCTACAAAAATGGCAACTCTAAAAATACACTTTGCTAAATTACTCTTCTATTTTCAGCCCAGTGTTATGTCCTTGGTTCTATTTATCTGATGCTCATCTCCATTGTGTCAGAACTATCCACAGAATGAAACCTTTGGTGCCTCAGTAAGAGAGGGAAAATCTACACTTTTTTGCTGCCCCTCAGCTAGGACATAAAATCATTCAGTTGTAGAAGTTTATACAAAAGAGAGACATTTTGCAACACTCTTCTTAAAAGTGGCCAGGCTTGTGCTTTCTTATGTTTTGCAGGGAATCAACTGAGAAAATTTGGAGCCACCACCAAGAAAATTCTTTCCCTGTCAGCTGGACTCCGCAGACCTAGAGATGTCAAATTCAAAGAACACATGCTGCAGAGAGGGTTCTCCTTTGCTTGGTTGTAAGGAGTCCCATCCGCCCTGTCTCAAAGCTGACAGGACGGTTTCTGTGCCTTATCAGATGCCAGATTCATTACAGGATTGAGGATTTCAGGAAAACACAGCCTTCAGCAGAGAGAACAGTCTTTCCATTATGGCAGAGAAAGTAACAAGGCTCCACAATGCACTTCGTGGGTTTAAGACCAAATAAAAAATAAAATATTTTGTTCAAGTGAGTTATCTCTTTAAGTAGTAAATACATCAGGCAGAATAAACTTTAGCATTGTTAAGTCAAGAAAATATCTTCAGTTCCCTTCTAAGAGTCAGGATACCTGTCTTGAAAGTCCAGTTTCTTCTAGATGTCCAATGTTGCTTTGAGAAGAGTCAGAGTGGTTGCAAAAAGACAATGTTCTCCAAATCATAGGTCTTGTTCGATTTTAGAGCTGAAATAGATATTTTTTAAAAAAAGGGGGGGGGGGGGGGGGAGGGAAGGAAGAACTTGCCAAGTCATCTTTTATAACAGTATTTTCTACAGAGAGGCATGGTGAAGGAATTTTCTAAATTTCCTTAATAGAACAGTTTGCTTTTCATCTGTCACTGGAGTAGTCTTCAAAATTGCCATTAAAAAATTTTGAAAACAATTTGGAGAGGATAGGAATTTTTTTCTTTATTCCAACTCATTCTTGCAGGCAGCAGAGTTTATTCTTAGATAGGTCATTTGCAAGTACAACTTCTAAGTTATTTGGAGAATAACAAGAACTTAGGAGCATTTTTCATACAGAATGAGAAGTAAGATTTTGCCTGATTTGTTTAGAGATTATCTCCTCAAAAGCAGAAGTGAGGGAAATTTTGTATTTGAAATGTCACTAAAACAGAAAGAGCAGGCACAGCTATCTAAACTATAGCTACATGTCTCTAATCACACAGACATTCTGGAAAGACCAGAACATTAAAAAAAAAAAAAAAAAAGTTAAGGACAAATAAAATTACATTTTTGAACAGCATGATGGCACAATTATAGGAGCCCTTCTTGTAGCCCAGGTCATCACAATCTCCCAGTGATACAGATCTCAGAAGAGGACTTTTATAGCCTACCAGCTCCAAGAACTAACTGGTGAATATAAATTCCTGACTCTGCAGGCTAAGCTTCTGTATTTCCAAAGCTTGAGGAATGCATGGGATTAATTTTAAAATAAAGGCATTTATTTATCCATAGGTCCAGCCACCCATAGAAAGAAAAGGAATGCACTACCTTTAAAAACTAAAACCATTGCTGGACCCAACAAGCCCTGGAGTAATTCTTAATTTAAAAGTTCCCTGCTAGCTTGCAAAGGACAATTTAAAAGGGCACAAATTTAGATTTTTCTCAAAAACAGGTTTACAAAACAGAAAAATCAACAGAAGAACTTCAGCTCGTTTTGACCTTAAATTGAACATCATATTTAGGTTGAATTTAGGATCATTCTTTGCCATTTATGAACCCAAACAGCAGAACACACAATGAATAGGAAGTGAAACTAGCAGTCAAGTACCTGTAACGCAGCTAACAATACAGAAAAACGCCAGCATGCTTGGCGTTAAGGTGCCGATAAAGATACACCTGAAAGAAAATATTTTTGTACAAATCTTAATGGCATCAGACCCTTTTAATCACTACAGCTGAAATAATAACAATGTCCAGCTCTTAATACTTGCCAGGTAACTCTTCATCCAAGGACGTTTTCTAACTTGTATAAACTTGAAGGGTACTTTATTCTGGGCCCCAAAGGAAAGAACAATTTGTGTGCATGTGGATAGCCAGAGTCCCTGGAAGCATCAGACTGCCCACTGAAACCAGGCAAAAGTCTGGAGGCACAGGAATTGGGAATGACTAACTGGACGTCTGTGGTGGCCACTGTGACAATGGAGCAGATGCTGCTGAGTGTCTTGGTGTTGGGAAGGGGCTGAGGAAAGATCCCTCAGGCACCTCATCCCCACTCCTCTGGAATCACAGCAAGTTCCTGGAGCTGGGTAAGCAGCAGCACCTAAGGAAGAATAATGCCTCCAATGAATTTAACCTGAGTTTCTGATGGAGGCTGCTCAGGTTTTTAATCCAATATCACAGTTAATAGACCTCTCTTGATTTTTCATCTTCAGTTCAAGTTCAAGGTCAGTTTCTGACCAATAGCAAAATATTTTGCTAAATGATTTCTGGAATGTGAGCTGTATTGATTAACCATTCCTAGTTTTAATTAAACACTTCTTTTCCCTCATCAGATAGGTGAGTTTAATTCACATTACAAGGAGGCATAATTGCAAGCCTGACTATTTCAGAGAAAGCAACCCTCTAAAAGTCCTAATAAACATTGGATTATAGCATTTTAGAGCCTTTAAAATCTTTATTTTTGGGTCTCATAACACTTCCCTTCAGCAACATACCTAAAAATATTAAAGCTACTATAAAATTTATTAGCTGGAAGCAGAGTATAAATGTATTCCTTCTCTTACCATATATGACCCTGCTACTCCCCTGCTTGTTAATAAACAGTTTCCAATCCCATATAAAATGTGCTTGATGCATTATTGCATTGCTGATTGTAACTTTTGTCAGCACCTTAGTGACTGACATCCCATAATCACCTGTGCATCTGGTTCCTGGCTGAGAAGAATGTAGTCAAATTGGTCTATGTTTTATTTAATTGCCTCTGTACCTGGGCCCTGTTTAATGGCTTGAGGAAACCTGACCTGTTGATGCCTCGTCCCCTATAAAATCCATCACTTCTGATGCAAATGGTTGAGCATGTGAACTTATTTCACTTGCCATCAGTTATGCTGGGAGCAAAATGTGTTGGTAGAAAGCAAACCAGAAGAATATAAATGCAGCAGGAGCAAATTCCGTTTGAAGCATCTTCAGAAGAAATTTTTTATACTGTTCACACAGGGGCAATTAATAATTTCAATAGAAAACATTATTTTTAGAAATGCCAAAACACTTGGTTTAAAGCTGAAAATAGACGGCAGTCCTTCTATACATTTTATTTGCTTCAATCAGTTGCTGAATCTTTATTTTAAAATGCCTAAGTCAGGAAATAGCAATCCAGTCACAGCTCATTATTGCACAACAGGGTCACAGTCCACCTCTGATCTAGGAGTAGGCATAGAGGGAAAACTTCAAGTGCTCAAGAGGACATAGTGGAAAATAGTTTAAGTCTTACAGAATAGTCTAAAATAATATTGAATAATTTCTTTCAGCTTCTAAAACCAATACTGAGGAAAAAATAGAAAATTCTGCAGAATTGCAAGAATGTCTTTAAAAATGACCTATAACTTTGTAAGTGCTGTATTATATTTCAGCTTTGGAAAAATAAGTGTCTGAGGCCTATTTAAAGAATCTCATCGAGTGTGAAGGAAGAAAGCAATTGCCTGAGAGAAATTATAACATGCTGTTTATGGCCTAGTAAACTATTGCAATATTATGAGAGAGAGATTTGTTTACCTGCCCATAAACATTTTTATCCCTAAACTTGCACACCACTGTTTTCTTCACCACTGTAGTAGATTATGACTTGAATTAGCCTCTTAGAAATATTTGTCCACCATTCCTAGATTTCATTAAAATCTTCCTAGATTTCATTAAAAAAAAAAATCCTGCAGATTCTTGTTAGTCATCCTAGCAGCTCTGAAAACAGGGAGAAAGATTTTTAACAAGCACATAACAGCAAAAATTTTTTAAAAGTATACAATTTTCATCAGTATGTAATGGCAATGCTCCCATAACCTTTCCAGAACAGCTAGGTCCATACAGTCTTCAAAAGCTTCTGTCTCAAATTCTATTTCCTTCTCCAGCAGTGAGCCTTGATCCTTTTTCAACTAGTTTTTTTAAAAAAATGATTTTTTTTAAAGACATAGATGGCCCCTGCTGGGGATTTTCAGATCAAGTGGTCAGTTGTGTCTCTATCTGCAACTAATGCAGACAGGCAAGCCAAGCCTCCTACAAAAAGACACACACACTCTTTTCCACTATCAGGTCACAGACTCTGAGAAGACACTCCCAAGTAAAACTTGAAAAGCAACCCCAAATTCTCTAGGAAGAAAGCTGTCATTTAATCCTGGCAGGCTCACTTGCAACCATGATGAATAAAAAAAGTATTTTTTACATCTGGAGCATTTGAAATTATTTCTATCAAAATGTCTCAGTTCACTGGAATTACACAACAAGAAATCAAGTGCTTTTTGGTGGTCAGAAAAATTACAGTATTCCTTCCCACAATTCAGCTCAAATTGCAGATTCCTTTCAAGAAAAGGAAGTTAACTTGGGTCCAGCTGTGGTATATCCATATGAATGTTTTATTGTGTACAGTAATCTGTGCCATCTGCTTTGGCTATTGAAAAATTGGTTAGTAATTGTCAAGCTGGTCTTTTTGCGAAATGCCTCAGATTTGCCAATGTAAAACCATAGAATATGGCTTTTTGTTGCTCTACAACAGATGAAAACATCAAAATATTTGGCAATGGCATTTCCAGAATTGCAAAATTGTCGTATAAATGATTAGCTTTAAAAACCCATGGAAAGAGTTATGTCTGCTGGTTTTTATATCAGCTTCTAGCTGAAAAGTGACTTTTCATATTCTGCAGAATGAAGACAGTTTGCCAGAAACTTAGCATTATGAATGAGTTTGTCATGAAACTTTAACCAAATTATGCTAATGATCACCTTGAGTGTATAAACTTTACTGGTTCTTACTGTCCTGCATCCTTTTTCCTCTTCTTTGCATCATATGTATAACAGTCATTTTTTGTTTCGCTGCTCTCTTTGTTCCTGATAACCACTCTGCTTTGTAGAACTGGGTGTCTTGTGCAAATACTGAAAAATAATGTTTAATGGCTGGAATTTAAACCAGGTATGTATGAAGTATCCTAAAACAAGTTCCTGGGCCAATCCTGGGAAAGAGAAGAGAAGAGAAGAGAAGAGAAGAGAAGAGAAGAGAAGAGAAGAGAAGAGAAGAGAAGAGAAGAGAAGAGAAGAGAAGAGA
>VZTZ01001568.1:377274-457282 GCA_013400955.1 Drymodes brunneopygia
AGAAGAAAAGAGAAAAGAAAAGAAAAGAAAAGAAAAGAAAAGAAAAGAAAAGAAAAGAAAAGAAAAGAAAAGAAAAGAAAAGAAAAGTTTAAATCATCTTGGAAATTATGTGCCACAGCTTAAACATGTATCTACTGGAGACAAGGGAATGGAACAGGATAGCTTGCAGGAAGAATAATGACACAAAGGCATGCCAGAATTCTTGAGAGTTAATGCAAGGAACAGTTGCTTATATGATATCCATCAGTGATAGGTAACATAAAGACAAAATAGAGAGGTACCGTAAGACAAAAATAACCAAGCCCGTATTTAGTAAAAAGGCATCTAGAAAATCCAGCTTTGAAGAACCATTTTCTGAGCCAACATCAAAAAGCTCTCTCTTCTCTATTATCTGCTTTTTCATCCTAATGCATCCTGTAGAAAGTCCAGCTTTCCATATCAAGTCTTACTTTCTTTTTATTTCCTAATGTTTCCCTGTGATGTTTCCTGATGCTGTTATCCACATGAAATATCCCTAAAAGCTTTCTTGATAAGAATTCTTTTAGTGGGAGCTTGCAAGAGCAGCAGTAGATGTTTATACCTAGGGTGATCCTAGCCTCTTACGTATGAGTAACAAACTCAATTACCTGCATGCAGTTACTGTATGAAGGGAAAAAGGCTCTTCCATCAACCTCTTCATATTGCAAATAGGGCAAAGAATGATTCTCTCCAGTCTGCTGCACACATTTCCTAAGAGATGTGTTTTCCTAAGAGATGCTCCTTTTATCTTAGAAGAAGCAGCAACAGGGAACACTGCAAAGTTCTGATGTTTTTTCAGAATTTCGCAGTATTTCAGGTAGGTCTAAGATCCTCAGCTTCTGGAGACCATCAACCAGGACACAATGGAGCAAGTGCTAGGACAGCATTTGCTGGAAGGCAAGTGAGCATACACAGAAAGGACCCACAGAAGCAAAGCCAGGACTTCTCATACAGTACATGCTAGACATGAGATAAGAGCAAGGCTGAGTTGGGCCCTACGTGTACAACACTGACTGTGATTAGCAATTGTCAGCCTCTGCATTGCCAAGTGTCCAGGTGGACCTTCCCTGAGGCAGCAGCAATGGTTTTAGACTCCAGAAAGACCACCTATAATTTGTTGTGCCCTTGATGTTGAATCGAGTGAGGACATCCTAATTTTGCACTTATCATCAGACAGCTCCAAAGGAAGAGTCTCTAATTCCTTCGTTACAGCTAGGGCAATTGCAAATTTTCTGTCAATCCCCCACCGTTATAATATTGAATTGTTCCTTCAGGTAGTCAATTAATCATGCATTTCCCTGCATGATTCATAATCTCTGTAACATTCAGGAGCTGTATTTGTGATGGTCACAGCCTTACTGTGATCACTCAGGACATCACACCCTGTCCCCTGCTCTCTCACATCTGCTGTTTCCATGGTATGCTGGTAGTGTTCAACTTTCAGCTAGCAGATGTGGCTCAGTCCAGAGTTGCTAAGAGCCTCTGTTTTTTCCCAAAATCCAAGTGTCATCTAGGTAGACTCTAGTAACCTCCAGACCATCATAAATCTTGTTTTTCCCAGTGTGTTGTCATAGGTGCCAAGGAAAACCCAACCAGTAGGCAAGGGAAATAGTTTCTTCTACACATATAAGGTGTTAAATCTGAACAAACGTATTCTGTGTCTCTCCTAAGGAGAGTTTCAAGCCCCTGCTGATACATCACATGTAAAAAAATATTTGGTTTCAGCAAGGTCTCCACTCAGAAGCAATGGAATATGATCCTTTTAAACACTGAATTTCTTCCTTTTGGCTTATACTTCAGCAAGGGAATGTGTCCTTTTTGCACCTGGAGTGTCTGGGGGTTTTACTTATGTTTGTGTGACTAAAAGTCAAACCACCTCTTCTGCAATGCAAAAGTAACTTTCCTTCAGACTTGAGTTGGGGAAAGTTTGTCTTCTTCCATATCTTTCCATTTTTCTGCCACCTTTAAAAGACTTCCTCAAAAATTATGGTCTCTGCCTATTTGGTGAGATCAAAAACATGGTATGCTTCTACCCCACTGATGAATTCATCTAATTGTGTTATAATTACACATATTGAACATGTATTTTCTTCCTTTTTTTGGCCTATCAGCACATTCAGGCAGCATACTGCCCTTCCACATAGAAAAGGTGACTGACCTAACTCCTATACTCTCCTTTCCCTTTCAGCTGGTTTCACTGCCAAAGGAATGATTGTATCACTCTTTCTAGCACCAAGCCATATCATGTTCCTGTGGCCATCTCCAACTAAACAAGAAAACCTTTTGTTTGCACCTGATGGTCCATTCATTTTCTATTGTGATACTGTGCTCAAGACAGTAACTCTGCTGTCACTTGGTTTCATATGCACATTCCTCACTACTTATTGCAAAGTGAGGTGATTTCCCCCCATGCTTTACCCCATGCTTTTTGACACAGCTCACAATGGTCAGCATGCACTCTGTATAACTCTGCCTGATTTATTTATGCTTTACTACTTCAAATCTCCGGTCTCACCCAATTCTCAATTCTTGCTCATCTTCAGAGTGTGCACACTTTCTGCTCCTCATAAGCCTCATTTTCGACCCAGAAGAAGTTTTTTCTCTGTTGTGCATATAATATCTCCACAGCTTGCAGGGAAGCTTGCATGGAGGGGACAGTGTAAATGCTCAGATACCCTCATTGATGATGTGAACCAGCCAGATGCCTCTTCACTGTGACTCAGAGTTCCTTCAGCTTTTCCTCTTCACTGCCCTGGCCTGAGGGAAGTGAAAAACGGGACAGGCAACTCTTCCGTGAGATTTGACAGAGAGAGTAAAAATCCCTCCTGGCTCTACTATAGTGCTCCTGTAGTGCACTTCACCCTGTGCATGAGCAGACACAGGAGGGGAGATGTGAGCAAGGAGCTCAGATGGTGGATATCAGTGTCAGCAAAATTCCCTGAACCTTCTCTGATGCTGTTTCCAAAGGATGAGCTGCAGTTCTACTCTGAACCCGAAGAGATGTTTGTTATTTAGGTGATGGTGAGTGTGTCTGACTGGACTTGTACTGCTTTTCAGTGCACATATTTACAAGTTTAATGTAGACCAATATACTGGTGTAGCTACCTACTGCTACTCACCCCAGGGAAGGACACAAGAACTCACAATCATACCAAAACTGTATTGAAATATAGAACTGAAAAGCAAACTTCTGAAATATAAACCCACAGCTTAAAATTAATGAGAAAAAATTGGTATTTAACTCAACAAAAAGAGATTGGCAGCTTACCAGCCCTTTGTGAGCAACCATCATCCCACATAGGTCAGTAAGCCTTTCATCCCAAGAGCTTCAAATACAACATGTGACTTTAATCCCTGTAACATGGCAAAACAATGTGTACCAAGGAATTTGGCCACTGGCAGAGCCTTGCTTTTAGTTAGAGGCTAGTCATTCAAGCAGCATGTGTGGTCTGAGAGTGGCTCTATTCATCACCCCCCTAAATCCTACTGGATGGGGCTGTTTGCTGGGTTCATTCCTGACTGCAAACTGGTGAGCATTATTCCAGGTCCTCCTGTGCTGGGAGGCTGCAGCCTCTTGCCTTGCAGGCTGTGCAAGGACAGCAGGGAGCCCAGCCAGGCAGACAGTGCTCATAATGGGGCATCCAGCAATGTCATCTGGCCTCCAGCTTTCCAAGAGTGCTCTCCACTTCCAAGCCACAACAGCTGGCCCAGCACAGAGAGGCTCCTCTGCTAGACCTGCAAATCCTTCATAACCCTACAAAAGTATGGAAACAAGCATTATCTGGGGCAGTGTAAAGCTTCCACCTGGGAAAGAGTTAGAGGAGAAAGCAAGCAGGTGTCTTGAGGCAACCCTCCAGTGCCTGTGTTCCCTTTAGACAGTGTGTGGCAGCTAAAGTCTCACATCTAAGGAGATTCTGTCCACTGCACCTCTGTTCTTGGGAGCTGCTGCATCTCTGTTTCCCCACCTGTAAAAGAAAGTACCTGTTAACTTCTCTGTCTCCACAGAGCACTTGCTGATGAAAAGTGCTTTATCAGGCATCATTTCTATGAAACTGTTTCTGTCACAACACAAAACAAGGTGTTCACACAGATAATTTTTTTGCTGATTCAGTTTACCAGTTTTTCAATGTATATAATAAAAAAATGCAGGAAATGTACTACTGTAGTTCAGAGTTTTATTTCAATAATGGGATTATTGCTTACCACCTCAGTGTATGAAGCGTGATTCATCTATTCTCTGTAAAGATTCACTCAATATAGTTTAAAAAAACCCCATAGTTTGTGATTTGCATACTTTTCTGTCTAAAGTAAAAAAAAGAAAAGGTATCTAAAACTCCATGTCAATATGTTTGATACTACATTTGGAATTCTGTTTTGCCTTTAACTATTTTTAACACACTTTTTTTTAATTTACTTCTTAGATATTGGATTTTATTTCTTTAAGGGAACTAGAAAGCATGTAGTGATGCTTGGAGACTGCCTTTTATTTTACTTTCTTTAACTGGCATATGTTTTTTTTCTGTTAAGGTTTCACACCTCTGGCTGACATATAATCTGTTTGCTAAGAAAATAGGCTTTTATCAGGTTGTGAAAAGTTCCTTACAAAAAGAAAATCCAATGTATTTTGATAGTTTGCAAAACATCTGGAACTTTTTCTTCTCTCAATGCATTAAGACTTTTCTTTCTTAAAGCACTGAAGGCGTCAGCAGGCTCTGAAGGCAATGGGTGGGAGATGCAATTTGTGCTGTAACTAAAGAGTTTAGAAACCACAGCAATGTTGCTGAAATAATAGAGATAAAAGGGAAAGTAGGGCTAAGCCGCTAGTGCATCCAAAACCAGCTGGCTCCCAACAGGAATTTCCATTTCGGTTTTGACGGAGCTTGGTGAGGTCACATAGACTAGAGCCAGTCTCCACTGCTCTTTGTGCCTGGCAGCATTTGCCCAAGAGACATTGGGGACACAAAGTGGAGAACAGAGGTCAGGGGCCTGGCAAAAGGATCAGGTGTGCCATGGGGACTTGGCAGAGAGGGAAAAAATCCAGCACAATTTAAAAGGGAATGGGTTTCAGACCCAAAACTAATCATGTTTCATCATTTGTGGTGAAAGAAAAACAAATTCATTCTGTTCTGGGCCAAAAAAGAAAAGGGCTGTCTCCAAGCTTTTTCAATTCAATTGTTTCTTGATGAAACAATTATTGTGAAATTACTAATTCAGAAGTATTCCTTTTGAAAATGTCAAAGTAGAATATTTTGAGTTTTATAAGTTTGGCAGAAATTTTTTATTCTGAGGAGAAAGGAGAAATAGTGTTTGAGACAAGTATGCATTGGGACATAGATTGTTATTTTGCTTTTCTAACATTTTCTCCCTTTCTATCTTTCAGGGGTACTTACTGCTTTTTAAGCCCATTTAGCACTCCATAAGCTTTCTTAAAACCAGGCACAGATTTTCCAAAAGAGGACGGAGCTTCTTTTCATAACTCACTCACTATTTTTTAATGTCTAGGACAATATACTGGAGACAAGCTTTATTTCTACTCACAGAGGGCATTGGCTAATGAGTAAATATTGCAATTTTAGAGTCCATTTTAAAAATTCATTCAATGTTTAGGGCTCAAAATTAAATAGCAGCAGCTAAATTTTATATGACAACATTGATCATACTGCAGAGATTCAGGTAAACATGCTATGTATTTACAAAAGCTTGCTATATGCAAAAATCAGGCACACAATCCAGTTACACAGGTTTAATGAGCACCTTGGGGTCTGAAGGAAGGGTTAAATGAACTGGTTGAGATAAATGTGTCTGACTGCATTTGCCATGGGCTGAGAGGGCTCGCAAGGAGAGGCGTGGCATGTGTGAAAATCCACCATGCCTACTTCATGCCTCAGCTCCCACTGCAGCCCACCAGCCTCTTCAAGAACCAGATGACATTCCTTACCTCATCAGCCAAATGGCTTAGGTCAGTGCAACCACACGATGCTGCCATCAGGGAGCTCCAAGCGCACTGTGACATACATGTTGAAGTTTTTTGTGGAACTGATTTGCAGCAGCTCTGGCATCAGGTACCAAAATCCCTCTGGCTGCATTGCTTTACAACTGCAAATTATCAGGCATGCTAGCAGTATGAAACCCAGTGCAGGGTTTGGGGGTTTCTTGCAAAGCCAGTTTGTGTCCAAAGCAACTCCGGGTTTTTTGCAGAATTTATTGATGCCCGCAACCTTTGGCCACTGAAACAGGGCTGTCCCACCTGGAGAGAACTCACCTTGGGATAACACTTGGTTCTCCAACAGTGATGCTGTACTCCTCAACTAGAGGAGTTGGTGCAGCCCACAGCAAATGTTCATACTGCACTGGTGAACAAATGTTACACAAGCTGTCCTCACTGGTAGGATGAGCTGCACCCTCACATCAGTCACAGCAGACACTCTGGAACACTCCATGGGCTTGGAACCACCCTGGTGACAACAGCTGACAATAGCTCCAAATCAGAGAGGAATCAGCTTTGTGCACAAGGTAGTTGTTCTGTCTGCACAGCCTGATCCATTGGGATGACAACAAATTTTAAATTCTCAGAGTCATCCCTTCAGTGGCTTTTGGGATCTGAACATCTTCTTCCAAAGAGAAGGAACAGGAGACTTTAGTAACTAATGCATTTGGCAGCCCATTCTGTCCTGTTGCTACCAGAGAAAGCTGAAATATATTTTTTTTTCCTGGCTCTACTTGCCTCAGAGGAAGATTTGATACATAATTGTTGCTAAAAATATTGTAAGTGCTTCTCTGTTTTTGTACAGCACTACCCAAATGCAGGTGACATTGCATTGCATTATACTTTTATAGTTGATATTAATTTCTTACCTTCTCTTGATTTGAATCAGAAAATGGGGTTTATTAGTAATAATTATGAAACAAAATGCTGCAAGCAAGCAAAAATGGTCCCAAATCCAAAGGAGAAGGTGCACATTTCCATAATGGCTACAAGATTCAGAAGGCTGTGAGATCTTTTGCATGTGTCTTGGAACGGAATTAATAATCTTCACATGCTTTGTCCTGGTGATTGAAATAAATTACTTGCTTAAATTGCTAAGCAAGATGACCCAGCTGTTGGCCCATGCTTGTTCAGATTCTCAGTAGGTTTATTATTGAAAATAATGACTGCCATATGCAACAGTAAACAGTTCTTTTAGAATTGACTGAAAGATCCTGTGCTGCTTTTGAAGGCAATTTACAGAAATTGCTCATGTTCCACTCCAGAACCTGCCATTCAACCAAACTCATCCTGACAGAGCATTTGCACTGCTTTTCTGTGAAGGCAGAGACAAAACCAAAGCAGAAGCCTGGACCAGATCAGATTTATTCTTCATGAATGGAGAAGACTAAAAATTATGGATTATACAGCTCTGCAGCCCCAAGTAGCACCAGGCATGTCCCAATTTTTTGTTATTTGCATCATCAAAGCAACTAGCATATAATTGAGTTGCAGTAGCAATCAATATGTTTAAACATGGATTACAGAATCTATCTAAGATGGCAGCAGCCACTGTAACACTCCCCAAGCCAAAGAAAGAAAAAGATTTTCCCAGATTCACTCTCCTTTTCAGAAAATGCCTGAATGATTAGCCCAACCTATAATGCTCCTTCATGGACAACAAATTCTGTCCATCAGACCCAGAAAGGCAGAGTATCCCAGGGATGAGCACATTGCCCCTCACAGGTCCAGAAGCATAAACCAGGAGACCTCCAGCATGAGCATCTCTGCAGTGGGATGGGGCAAGGGTAATGGCAGGACTTGAGCCATCACAGAGACATGCCACCTGCTGTCAGCGTGCCCAGAATGAAAGGATCAGGCATAGGGAAATTTGTCTAGACAAGGGACTAGTTTCCCCACTGATGAATTAACAAGTGCAGTTAGAGGTGAACATTGGCCTCTGCAGATGAGCACCATTGGGTTATTCCCTTGGCAGCTTCTTCTGCCCTCCGTCATTTGTAAGCTCCCTGTCCAAGTTAAAGCTGGCAGAGCCACAGCACTGAGCAAGCACAGTTCAAAAAGGCCCCCTGTCCCCAGCAAGGGAGATAGTGGAGGGGGGAACCCCCACCCTGCCCCCACACTGGTGTGCAGGTGCCCACAGCTCAAGGTGCTGGGTGTAATTAAACAAAACTAGACTTGACATCAAACACTCTGCATGCCTTTACAGGTTAGAGGATGTGCCTGTGTGTTGGATTTGATTACCTCCCTCTGTTTATTAATTTTTATCACTGAATTTCTGTTAAATTCCACTGGTTCCCATCCTGTAACCTTTCCCTGTTAGAGAAGGGCTGAGAGCCAGACTTTTACAAACAGTCCTCATATACATCTACTTAATAAATAAATAAATGGCAAGGTTCCTTTTCATAACTTCCTTTGCCTCTAATTTAGACCATCCACATTTCATCCCCAGGCTGAACACACATTCAATTCATACAAGACCCATAAACTATGTTAAGACCACAGAGCATCCATGATCTGTTCATGATGTTAATAGTGGCTCATCATGGCCAGATTACAGATGTTAAATTGCTGATGGATGGCCCACATCCAGCACATGGTATTCAGCTGAAGTATTAATCACGTGTGGAAAGATCTTTCTTTTCTCTATTGGTCCCCATGAATAATGAAACCTCTAATACAGTATATTGTACTTTACAAGCTTACTGAAATGAACTCCCTTCTAAAAAGAGGAAAGGATAACACTATTAAAGCAGCCGAATGCTGTACATGACATGATGACATATTAGGACTTTCTGGATAGCTAAATGAACAAACTCACTTTTTGTTGATTTATGCCGGCAGCACCAGCCTTTCTTTCCCAGGAAGGGAAGTTTTCTTGTTTCGCTCTTCCTTTGTTGGAAACAGATAACTTATTGAGTGTGATACTGGCTTAACAGACAATTGTTCATGAAAAACACAGTGTGTAAAGGAAAAGGAAAGAAAGACTAAGTGCAGATTTGAGTAAGAAATAAGTCATCTGGAGTTGGAAATAATGCTTTTCCTTGGTATGCTGACAGAGCATCTTCTTCTGAAGAATGTTCTTCTGAAGTACTGAGTGAGAATCAAATACAGGAATCTCCCACGCTATTTCTTGTGTTCCCTTTTCCTTTTTCTTTTCTTCTGGCATGGGAATTTTCATTGATTACAAGGGTAACAAGTTCTACAGAGCAGTATACTTTACTGCTTGTGATAAGAATACCTATTATCCTTGTCCTTTTATATTTTCTTCTGGTTTAATGAAGATAGTAAGAACTCAGACACCTTGATGCAGAAAACCACTATATATTGGGCCTTCAAAAATGTCCAGATGTTTCAGAAGAAAATGCAAAACTCCAAAACCAAAGTGGCTCGTTCCTCTTAAGGCTCTTCTTAGGAGATGAACAAAGACAATAATATATCAGAAATAAACAAATATATCAGACTAAGGAAATAGACAAGAAAAAGTACCAACAGTCAGTTTCTTCCTGAAAGGGTGAATAAATACAAGAAGATTCCTCTTATGTTGCACCGCAGCCATGAATGATGCAAGGGTAACAATGATTCCAAAAAATCAGAGGCTTGGAAATATTTTCCTATGCTGCTGAAAATCTTGCCATTAATACAAACCACATAATACAGCATGCTCTGCTCCTCAACACAAGAAAAGGAGATGGTTTTGATGTGGCCATGACTGTCCCTTCAGAAGGCAAATTCAGAACTGAAACAATGGGTTGCTGGATCATTCAGCTTCAAGGCTGATGGAGATTTTTGGTAATGGTATTATGGCTAAGTAGGGACAGTCCCTGGGCAGTCAGAAGTAGCAGAAATGACATCCTGATGTCTGTAAATGCTGAGGGAATAAAACACCTGGGAGAATATTTGGCCTCAAGGCCGCTGCTGCTATTTGGGAAGATGCGAGTTTACTTTTTCAGGAAAAGGAAGTAATTACTCTAGGCATGTGTGGAACCACTGAAGAGACTACTGCAAATCTCTCTCAATAGCCATGGCCAGCTATAAATATTTCTATGCCGTCTGTGCCATAGCATGAGATGATAACCGATATGTTCAGACAGGGATGTCAAGAGGGGGATGGGGACTGGAAACTCCATTTCAGGCGCCAGGACAATTTTCTTGAGAAAGGAAATCTGAAACCGGCAGAGGATGGAATGCACTTCATGCAGAGGCACTGCTGTAGGCTTTGGCCTGCACACCTCACACTCACTTCAGTCCTCTAGACACCATTTAGAGGGGGCTTGAACGGGGAACAAACTGGCTTGGGGTCAATATCACCCTAGCTTAATTAATCACTACTGCATTAGGAGCAGTAACTGGGGAAATATGATGATAGTTAGTCCATATGAAGCAGCTGCAAAGCTTCTTAGCAACTTTAAGAATGACCCTTCAACCTTTTCTCATTACTCATATGATTAATGCTCATCCATGTGAATAGTCTCATTGATTTAACTCACCCTACTTCTGCAGGTAAGGACTCAAAATCAGAGAAGAAATATAGAATTATACTCTTCCCCCATTATTTCAAATCCAGCTTTAGTTAAGTGCAGTGATTAACTCAATAGACCTTGCCCCATAGAGAAAGGCAGTAGAGAACTTATTCTGTAACTAGGGGTTCCACTTTAACTAAAAGAACAATATCAGCATCCATAATGTAATCTGTCTTTTTAGTCCCACCTTAGCAATGATGTTGTTTAAACTTATATTTAAGTTACATGATCATATCTTTAAAAGCAGTCTCCACTTCTATTCAACACATAAAAATTCAAGAAGAAAAAAATACTGCACAAAATTATCAAAGAAAGAAAGAATAAAAAAATCTCTTGTTAAAGTTTCAATTAAAAATTTATTTTACCCTAATATATTCAGTTTCTCAATACTGCCTTTATTTTATTGGTTTTTTAAACAATTTTTACCAGTCCAGTAAGGACTTATGAATGGCAGTGTGCTTATTTTTCCCTGGAACACCAGTATAATTCTATTCCTCTCAGTGTGGTCTGTATTTTTGACACATGCAACAAGCCTAGACAACTTTCTCAGTATCATTACTCACTGAGAATCTTTAGCTCATCTCTTGTTCTGTCCCTAAGCAGCCTTCATCTATCTTTTTCAACAATTTTTCTTCAACTCCTTATGAATCACTTTGCTGCTGTCCTAGAGAAAATCCCCTCTATTATGAGGAGCTGCTTCTCTGAATGGGGGAGGGAAGCGAAGAGAGTACTGTTCTTGTGGAAAGGACCTCATAGAGGTTTTCATCATGGAATCATCACGAGTATCATAATCCATATTCCAATTAAAGCTGTAAGGTATTTTTTCAGTGTCACATACCGGGAGACGTTCATCGAATGCTCTGGTATGTGCCTGCTATTAACACCTCTCCATCAGCTTTGCATTCGATACACAAATCACACCTCTGCAGCTAAAACTTGTCTCTGTTCTAGGCAGCCTGCTGGACAGGCCTAGTTTGGCAATGATAGCAAGAGATTTATGGTCCACTTCAGACAACATTTCAGCTTCCATAAATAAGGACATGGACTTCTTTACACCACCAAGAAAAGCCTTATTCTCTGTCTGTATATTAACACTCAATTTTAGGTGGCATGTGGCATTTTTTTCTTTGCTGCTGTGTCAGAAAAGTTGCTCATCTTCAGTTTTACAATGCGTCCAGAAGAAAACTAAACAGATAGAGACAGTGGGAGCAGTTATGGATATATCAATTTCATATTTACCAGTATTTTACCTTTAACTCTGGATCTTTCCATTACCTCCTCCATTTCTCAAATTTAGCTGATGTGAGTTTCCCATGATTTTCAGACATCTTTGCACATCAGTGCTCACACGTGAACAGCCTTAATCTGAAGGCCCCATTATTTGGGGGATATTCATATCAATTCTTTCTGCATCAAAGGAGCACAAATACTTGTGACAGCAT
The DNA here is from genome assembly GCA_013400955.1 of Drymodes brunneopygia. Classification (NCBI taxonomy): domain Eukaryota; kingdom Metazoa; phylum Chordata; class Aves; order Passeriformes; family Petroicidae; genus Drymodes; species Drymodes brunneopygia. The sequence continues at coordinate 389,241 of VZTZ01001568.1, forward strand.
CAGTCCTACCACGATCACACACTTTGCTGGGTTAATATCTCTTCCTGGCATGTTTGTCCTCTGATGGAATTATTAACATTTATTACTTAAATTTATCCTAGCATTTCTGATCTTCTAGTTTGTTCCAGACCAAAACAACATCTATATAGAATACACTTGCTCCATGTAATTAAAATGCATTGCATTCACAGCAGAGCACCCTAGGCACCCCAAAGGCTCTTCATGGAAATTGTGTTTCCCAAAGGACGTGTTAAATTTGCATAAACAAATGCTCTCAGTTTTAATGGGATGTGTGATCACGGAATTGTGTCTTTCAGACAGAACTGATGTAAATAAAGAGTGAAACACCAGGTCAGTGCAGTATATAACATTCCTATGGAAAGGCTTCACACTGAGCTCAGGAGTCTCATCGTACCTGCCTCAGTGTAACAAAACACCTCTTGTGCAGTTGTCTCTTCTCCACTGCTTTCCAGTGTCCAAAATGTTCAGCTGTTTAAAGGCACAGTCTGATGCCACACACTTCCCAGTACCACACTTCCAGCTCTTCCAGCACATCCAAGATTGTTCCCACAGAGCTGTCCCTTCAGTCTCTCCTAGCATCCCAGACACTCCCTCTACTGCAATTTAGAGGTTCATTAACTCAAAGCAAGACAATAACAATGAGCTATTCTGACAGAAAGACTTTCTACTTCCTCCTTTCTACAAAACCAGCAATAAGCAAAGCCAAAATTTGACATTTTCAATTTGCATGTTAAACTTTTCTCCCAGCTCCTACTGACTTGGAGCAGCTTGAAACAGAGCCAGACAGATGTGAGGATGTAGTTTATCTGGGGAGGGAAACTAGAATATAATTCGGCAATTCTTCTGGGAGGAAAAGACATGCCAAAGGGAGCCAAGCCTCTGAAGTAAAACATACATCACTCACCTCTTCTCCCACTCTTCCAGCAGTAAAGTGACATACCTTTATTAATATTTATTGCCACTGAGCAGCACACAATAGTTCAGAGAAATTACTGGCACCAGAAGAAAGGAGGTGAGCAAGAAGGGGATGGGCAAGGGGGCTGGGTGAAGTTGAATAAGTTGCTGTCCCAACCAGCAATGGTAGTGGGTTTGGCTAGATATTCTGAAAAGTTGCTATGACCAAAGAAGCAGAAATTTCTCTGAGAATGGACTCCTGGATGAAGGTTTCCAGTGCAATAAAGTCCTAATTACAAAATAACCAGGCTAACTCACTATAAGGAGGATGCTGTCAAGTTTGCTTTCTACCAGATGCACAAAGCAACTTCCAGAACAAAAAGCAAACTCACACGACCAGCAGCTGACCCTGTTTCCCAGCCATCAGGGTGAAAGAAACTCAGAGCTGTCTGCATGTGGTGCAGCTGGGTCCCCAGCAGAGGACCAGAACAGCTGTGGAAGGACTTAAGGGGGGCACTGAAACCTATCCCAAAGCAGTGCAAGGCACCGTCAAGAGTTTCCAGTCTTCACAGCCAGTGATGGAGTTTAAAAGCCAGCAGAAACACTTGCCTATAACTTCCATATTTCACTCTCCAGTGAAGCCAGTGACAGGTCCCCTCCCACTAGCTGAACACTGAATTTATCAAGAGCAGACATCTGTGGCCACTGTCTACTGGGACCACCCATCAGTAGCAGAAAATACCTCCATGCACTCACTGAATATCGGAAGGACGGAGGTCACTTGCTCCTACCAGTTGACTAAAAGTACCTCCATACAGCCTGAATGAAAGGTCATCTTAAGATACTGTGCAATTCACGGTCAGATCACAGCTCTGGACAGGACAAAGGCAGCAGAAGGAGCTAGCCTCATTCCAGCCCTTCTCCAACTTCAGAAGTTCATCTCATTCCCTACAGTAACCACAAAAACCATAAGCCTCTTATCAGCCACACATTGTATTACAGACAGAAATGCAAGCAGAGATATTTTCCCCTTTCCAAAAATAGCTTTTTCCTTTTTTTTCCTTTTACAAAATGACAGCATGAGGAAAGAAGACCATTTTGTTTTTCTGTAAGCTTTACATCTTTCTGGTGTAAGCTTTACATCTTTCTGGCTCCAGAGAAACTGGTAGCAGCTGGTTTAATTTCCTCAGTTTCCCGTGTCAAAGGTTCAAGCACAGTTGTAGAAACTCTTTATGAGTGAAATGTTTTCCTGCTCTTTGGATCAAAAAACTTTAAACAAAATCAGATGACTCATTTCAGCGGGAAGGCCTGGGCAAATTCTTAATACATATATTTCTGCTCACATTTACAAGAACTGCTCTGCAATGAGATCTCTACAGTGAAATACCTGTCTTTCCAGTGGCCATCCAATTTTCCTCCCTTTGGTTAACTTTACCTGGTACGAAGGAAACTCACCCTTTGTCAGAACTCCAGAAAAACCTGATACGAAATCTAGATTAAATTTTCATTTCATTTGCCCCAAAATCTTTTTCAACATCAAATAAAAACCAAGTAAAAATAGAAAGTAAAGAAAAGAACAACCAGAAGGGAGGGGCAGTAGAGAATGAATTGGATTGGGAAAACATTGAGAAAAGTGAAAAAAAATAATCACAGGGAAAAACAGATGTCAAGTGTAGACCTGTTGGTGTGAGCAATGAAGACTTACAAAAGAATCTGTGCATAAAGAGGCTCTGACAGCCCAGAAATGTCTCCCAGCAGCAGCTGTCAGGAGTGGGAGGACAAGCCCTATTCCTCTCCTCCAGAAGAGATGATAGTTTCCTATTGCAAGAGTAGGTGCTAATTATTATTTCCTTTCTAGGATCAGAGGAGGCTTTTAAATCTATCCAATGCATCAGTAAAATAACCTGTGACTAGACAGACAGATAGATAGGTAGATAGATAGATAGATAGATAGATAGATAGATAGATAGATATTTGGCAAGATGGGATGGTCAGGGGCTCTCTCTATGGAGGCTGAGAGGCAAAATTGAAAACAAGAGTTCGTGGGAAAGTCGAGTGCTTACGGTATGGGGGTGCATCTGGCTCTCCACGTGGGGGGTTTCAGGCAGTGGGACCACAGGCTGTGTGACCACAGGGTATGTGATGAGCTGCATTTCTAGCAGCTTGCAGATAATGAATGGGATGGCTCTTGGGTTTTCCCTGTGTGCATCAAGTGCAAAGGTTCACATTTTTGTTCAGTCATACACCAGCAGTGGAAACCAACACCAGTCACTGGGGGAGCCTTTTCACTTCAGCAGGTGAAGGTGCTGACTCCACTTCCCACAGGCAAGCCAGACCTCATTTTGCTGACTGAAGAAGATGCCACTTAAATTAAAACTTGTGTAACCATATGCTTCAAAACTGTGAGTCATATTTTATACAAGAATGACTGTGACAGGCCGTGTATTTGTGCTGACTTGCTGTATTTCCACAGTGCCCTGTTGAATAAAGCTATCAAAGTTTATCCTGTTTTTAAGTTAAAAGAATAATTAACGATCCTATGTGCCAGAAGCATTCCTTATATGAACTAGGTATTACAGTTAAGAAAAAGACACAATTTGCATATTAATTATATTTTCCTGTAATGTTGAGGGATCAATTTATAATGTGTGGTTGTGTGTACTTAAACCATCCCATTTAACCTCATAGCACACCATTTTAGTGCTGCATTTCACTTAGCTGGAAACCTTGGGCTTTGAACTCCGTGTAACACAATACAGCAGAATAAACCAAACAGAGTGGCCCAAATCACAGTCCATCACACCGTCATATACAGTAAGGGGACCTCCAGCATAGCAGATGGGGTTGAGCACATGAGTCTGTGTAAAAGAAATACATAGAAAACTAAACTTTTGTCAATTTTGACAGCTGATACCAGTCACAACACAGAGCTGAGAGTTGTTGCTAGGGAACACATGAGGCTCTGCCACCAAGACTCACATCTCCAGACCAGTAAGTGCAGCCATCTGGTAAGTCTTAGTGGAAAATGCTGAAGACAATGCTGCTTGGATCAACAGACTACCTGGAATCTAGGAGAGAAGTCTTGTTTGCAAGGATCTGATGAGAATCATGTGGAGTATGAAAGGAGTAAGGAAGGCTAAACAAAGACACCAGTAGGAATCTGCCTGGACTTACAGAAGGATTGGAGAAAAATAAAGTCTAAGGTTACTTTGATCAGTTTATCTAGAAGGGAGTATTGTGCCAGGACCTGGAAAATGAAGGGAAATGCTGCACCGTGGTGCCCAGAGGAAGACTGATGTGAGTCACTGCCATCAGAAAGTTTCCTGCTCTGTATGTCTCAAATATCCTGGGAAAGACCCATGACATACTAGAGTAGTGAACAAATCTGTATGTGTTTTCCTTACCTGGTGTCGTCTATTCCCTTAAGGAGATAACTACTGTAGGCAGTATGACCACAAGGGCTGGGAATTATTATCTTTAAGATATTGTGCAAAGCAGAAGGGCATGTTGACAGCTGTTTCAGCTGCTTGGGTGGAAGAGCCAAAGCACCAGCATCCCAGCAATGCAGGCAGCAGGACTAAAATGGGGCAAGCACGGCCTCAGGACAAGCTTCAAAGCAGTTCAAGGATTCACCAGATGGACACTTTCACAACATGTCCATGATCCATCAATGGGAGGCAGAGGGGAACCTCTTTAACCGTGTGGCAAGAGCCATGTCCAGGTCTCAGCCCCCAGCTGTCCCAAAGGCAGCTCCATTGGAGCTGGGATCTCCATGGCTCCTGATGGTCGCACAAATGTTCAAGACAGCTTCCAGCTAAACTCTAAGATGAAATAACATTTTGATCTCACTAGGGAGTCAAGGTGAAACCATGTTGTTAACACAATTCTCAGATTACTGACGCCTCACTTTAGATGTAGCCTAAATGGCAGTCACTGAAGCACTTACCAAACCGCTGCATTCTACCAGATTTCCAGGGATCCACAACCTGCAATTTAGTAGTCCACAAAAGTACCTGGGAAACCCAAGCCCTATTAGGTTTGGGAATAAATTGGTTGTATAACAATCCACATTGTTTGTGCAATTCTGCTCAGGCTACGTTCCTTCAGTATCCCTGGGCTTGGAGGCTCTCCTCACAATTTTGCACTTTTTGCATCACCAGAAACAGGGCACAGACCTCAGGAGTCCAATGTTGAGACTGCCTGCTGTAGCAGGCTGTGATTTGGTGTCCTCTTGCCCACTACAAAATAGCAGGAAGAAGAAATGACCCCTTAGAAAGATGATTTTGACTGAAGAAAAGAAGAGTGTGTAATTCTATGTCAGGTGAAGTTTCTTTGGCAACATCTGGCAACGTTGCAGAATTTCTACACTCCGCTGAGATTTGGAAGAGCATATGGTTTTCACTACAGCAAAACAAATCACTCCTTGAACAAAAAGCTCTGAAAAGGAGTGGGAAAAGGAAGATGAAAGTTTCAAGTCTGTTTGTAAATTATGCATTATCCGTGCCTGTAATGCCCCAAGGAGCCATAAATTTAGAGGTTTCAACAGAAAAACCTATAGCTGACACCTTACATTCGTAAAACTCATTACTATCCCTGGAGTGAAAATGAAGGGGGGAAAACAGTGAATAAATAATTGAGAACATAAGAACTTTTCATCATTTCCTTTTGCTCTTTTTCAGCTTTTCACTACAGTTTCAAGACCAATATTGGATTCACATCAGCTGTGGTCTTAAACATGAAAAGTGACAGTATTTTTCTAATGCCTCTGATTGTAAAATTGAAACAGTTCAATTAAACTTACAAGTATACATCATGAAAACAAGAACTTGAAATCTAAGACATTTTCACATTCAACATTCAGTTCTGCATCTGCCATAGATACCAGTTCAGCCAAAACCAACATAGGTGGTAATTTTATTTTTGGTGCAACTGGAATCTCACAATAAAAACTGGCTGAGAAAGCAGACATTGGCCTTCAGGAAATTTTTTTAATATTTTTGATGATCCTGAGGTTCTCCCATATTTTAAAACATTTTTTGTAGTCTTCACATTTTTATAAAATCCTTTTATTCTTTTTTCATGTCTTTGCCCTTTCTATATATTGCCCAAAATCTATAGAATGTTTATTCTCAGGAGCCTATGTGACATTAAACTCAGTAAGATACGGAAAACAGAGGAGTGAGTGAGTTATGCAGAGCAATTCTGTCCAAGGATTAGATGCAAATAACTCTGGAAAAAATGTGCTTTCTTTCACTCTTTCTACAGCAATATTAATGCCTAGCATGGCATAGTGTTGTGCTTTTCTGCTTTTTCCTCTTTACACTTTAAATTACACATGAAATTTCAAGAACTAGATGCACTGTCTCCCTCATGGCTAAATGCAAATTGCCCCTTTCCCTTCCTTTTTCCTCCAGAATAAAAACCCATGGAGGTTCAGAGAATAGAAAGGAAAACAGTCTTTTTCTTCATTGTTAAAAGTCACAAATGATTCACCAAGGATGACCAGCCCAGGGGCTCTCTGCTGATGGCAGCTGCCGAGATGGGGCTTCTGGACAGGAGCACTCCATGTTCAGATCCTCTCTGACTTGTTTCACCCTTGTCCCCCATCTTTGAGGGGTTTCTACCCCACAGGCAGGCTGCATGCTTTCACTTGGACCAGCTCTGAATTTGACTGCTAAATCCAGGTTTGTCCCTTCTCCTCTCCCTTCCTCTGCAGCCCCTCACTGCCAGACTGGGTCTCACCTAGAGCCAAGGGCAGCCTTTTCCTCAAAGTACAGCTAGGACCTTCAGCTGTGCCAGGTTTCAGGAAATAAGTGCTGAATATTTGAGCGAGGGCACAGAAATCAGAGGAATGGCTTCAAAAAGTGCTGCCTTCCTAGCAGATCTCTCTCTGTGGAAGTCAACACGCAAGCCTTGAAAATAAATCTGTACAAAGTGATGTGTGGGTCTGCAAGACACAGGCAAGGCTCACCTCCCAGTCAGCTCCAGTAAATGGAAGGACCAGATATCCACATATAACAGACAGTATCAATTTTTTCTTCAGTTTGCTCTGGGGGAGAAGTCACCTATCCTTTTCTTGGGAAGTGAGCCACTTCTGTAAACAACTGTTGGAGTGGTAAGACAGAGTTAGGGATCTAATAGTCCACAGTTCCCTTCCACTTTATTTGTCCTGGAGGAACTTACGGGCCAAACCCTTTGACACATTCCCTGAGGTCATACCCATGCAAACAGGGCAGTCGATCACAGCACCCACACTCCCTTTGGATCACACCTGGGCACCTCTTGTCACAGAGTCCAGCTCTCCTCCCCTCTCCCTGCTTGCCTGAGACCTCTACCTGACACACACCAAAGAGCCAAGGCTCAGCGGGCAAATGACTCACAGATGCTATTGAATAGCTGTAAAAACACTTGCACAAATGAACAACATGACACTTAGGGCTGCTAGTATTCCTGCCAGTCAAAAGGAGTCCACAGGAAAGGACTCTGAGTACTTTTACAGACAGGAATGCCCTATGGAAAATTATACATAAACACAAAAGATTGGCAATACAGTACAGAGCAGTGTTCCCACATAACTTCATTTAGATTGCACTGAGCTGGTATATTTTTGTATGTCTTGAAGAAAAACATCTTTCTCATTTGAAGAAGATAAATTTAAAACATCAGTGGTATGCTAGTGCCCAGGGCCCTTTATGCATCAGCTTTTACTATTCTTGTCCATGAGTCATAAGTTAGAGCATTTATCCCATAGGAACTTGTATTCCCTGGGCTACTCATTCAGATTGGCAGGTTTAGCAAACCAGCATGTAGTCCGTAAGAGGCCAAAATTAAAAAAGGGAAAGGTGACACGAAGAGCTCCCCCCTCAATAAAATAAACAATGGCAGTGGAAAGCTCTGTTGAGGCAGAAATGGGTCTTTGCAAAGGAAGAGTGACTTCATGGACTGAGCAGCAAGCAGCAGAGGAGAACATCAAATCTTGCCTCTTCTTGGGAGTCAAATTAAAACCACACTGATGGTGCAGACTGCCCTGCCATGCCTCCTAGCCCACAATCCCTCCCAATCTGTTCTTTTCCTGAAAAGCCAAGACATTCACCAAGTCCTGGTGGACATCAAGACCTGCCTGGGCATCACATCTTACTAACCAGTAACCTGGAAGCCCATGTCAAGGGCCCACGTGCCTCAAGCACTGTGTGTGTGCAGTAACAAAAGCAGGGACCTACTGTAGGCTTAAGCCCCCTGATGGAGGTTATTTCCCAGCTGACATCTGGGTACCCTCAGGGCTGATGGAAATAACAGGAAGCACAACCTATGTCAGGTCATGCAGCAAAATTATTACTGAGGTTTTGTTAATTAGTGGAGCTGGCCACATAAAGTCTAAAACAGAGCCGTGTCCTGCCTGGTCCTTTGTTGCTGTGGCACTGCTGACCTGTTGGGAGAGGACTCTGCACAAAGAACACAGAGCAAATGCTGCCCCTACTCTTGTGGCTCACCAACATCCAGCAAAACACTGGGGTGTGGCCTGATGCTCCCTTCAAAGAAATATTAAGAGCTTCATACCATCATCTTCCCACGTGTTTCTAAAGGTATATCCTACCTTCTGGTTTTCAGCCAGTGATCTGAGGACCTCAGGGAGATTCTAGCTCAAGGAAAGATGATGAAAGAAAAAAGTTATTAAATATTAGATAGTGATCTACAGATGCAGCTTTTTTAAAGGGTTCACAGTTTGAACAGAGAATGGCTGAGGAAGGATACATTAATCATAAAAGGGTGGAAAATTACTGTGTTAGCTTTCAAAATACAAAATCATTGGTGCAGAAAACTGCATTTCTTTCTTTATAGAGGCATAGGTGCATATGACATCATATAAACATCACATTTAACAATAGCTAGCCGTATCCAGATGGCTACATCCATTCATAATAACAGCAGTTCCCAGGAAGCATTGTTGTGGATTATGGCTGAGTTCAAAGGTTCACAATGAGTTTTGGATTTTGCCAGAAGAAGAAATTGAATGTTTTAAAAGCACAGCTGAAGGACTTTTGATCCCACTGAATCCAGTACTGTTGTTTTCCTACACAGGCTGCTGAACAGCTCAGATATTTTTTGGGTTTTTTACTCCCTGCAAAAATGATTTTTCTAGGAAGAGTCTGAGGTACTGGAGTAGTGGAGACCTTTTCATTTCCATGCAGCTCAGGCAAGTTACAGTCTGGTGTAGCTGCTCACTCTGGTCACTGTTACTTACCCAAATTATCCTGCAAATATTACTAGGACATTTTGAGCAAGAACTGACTCATCCACATCTCCAGGAGGTTCATTGAGCTGCACCACTGGAACTGATAACAAGTAGGGTGGATGCACTGGATCACCAAAGTGATCTCACAACAAGCTCAGGGGAAAGGAGCATTTCTTCCACACTTTGCTCCTTTTGACAGAACAGATAAAATGACAGGGTGATACTAATTCTTCTAGAAGGGCATTTTGTTGCACAATGCATAGTCCCCAGAGGACATGTACTCCTAGTCAGCAAAGCTGACATTTAGAGGTTTGACTAGAAGCCAGGGTCTATAAGATAAGATTTCAATGAGTTAGGGAGTTTAAATGTACAGTGTAGCTAATTTTCAGGTACAAGGTCAAAGTTTCCTAACCTGACCCCTATTGCTGTTCTAAACATTAACTGAAAGGTCCAATTTAGGCTATTTATATGTCTAGGTATTTAATTGTGCCTTCAAATCAAGTAGTGAGACACTGAGATCACTTAAATCGCACCTATAATTATTTGCACACAAAAAGAAGCGGAAACAAAGAGCCCTTGGTGGGCCAGGCCAGCTCCCAGGCCCCAGGAGAGGCAGCCCAAAAGCACTGGGGTACCCTGCAGTTCCCACTGCCCTCACGAGGGTGATGGCCCAGAGGTACAGCTGCCACTCACCCCAAAGGCAAAGGCAAACCCAGCAGCCTGTGGGAAGGCAATGGGACTGTCCCTGTAGGGGCTGACCACTGCATCCAACTTTACCCAGCAGGGAGGAGGGGGCTGGTGTTCAAAGGATGCCCTCACTGAGAGGCTGCAGAAAGTGTGTCCGCCAAGCTCTCCGGTTTCATGGCTGTTTTCTTAACGTGTAACAGAGGGTGCCAGTTTAATATCCTGCTATAACACTTGACAGCAAGGGTCAAGAGCAGCATCAGAAGAACTGGGGCAAACTTAATGAAAAGAGGCTTAAACATCTTGAAAGAATATGGCTGTGTGGGTCCAGGCACAGCTCGAGGCCCTGGGAGGGACCTCAGGTGGGGGTAGTTAAATCACTTGGGAGAAGAAGATGCCACCTCGTGGTCTGCAGACCTCCAAGTGGGAAACGTCAGCTAAAGAAAAGATGAGTATTCCAGCTCCCATGCAGAAGTGAGAATGGTGTACCTACAGCAGCGGGCTTGCTACTCATGTGTTACCCAACACTGAAACCCAACACATGGCCCCTGGGCTCCCAGCCTCCTACCCCTCCTCACCACCGCGCCAAGCTCCAGCCTCCTCCTTCACCCCCAAGGGGTCTGAAGCTGCCACCTTCAAGCATCAGGAAAAGTTGCACAACCTCTTCCCTGGAGCAAGCAGGATCTCAAATCCTCCCAGGTCCCGAGCAGGACAGACAGCAGCACCTGTTTGAAATTAAATTCCTGGATTAAAAGCAGGGCTTCCAAGCTCACTGCTTGAAATCGCCATACCGTGGATGAGGGTCTTTCCTCCCCCCAGCCCCCATTCTTTTAGGGGTAATATAAGCTTCTTTACAACAGAGCTTTTCCATTCCCCTTTAACAATAACCAGAAGAAGTTTGTAGCACATTAGGGCTTAACTTAAGGAAATGAACGAAGGAAGGATCTCCTGTTCATTGGGCTCTTGACCTGGTCTCTGATTTTGTAGGCACTATTTTGCGAACAGAAACACCTGCACTTCTTCCCCTGTGTGGTTACCAGGGGCACACACACATACAAACCCTTCTGGGCATAAAAGGACAAGTTTTGAATAACTTCTCCATAAAATATATCCACCCACCCACATATCACTAATTGGTTGTGCAGCTGCAGATTGTGCTCAGTGAAGACAGGGACAACTGTGTTTAAAAGTGCGTGTGTGTGTGTTTGTGTGACTATGACTATTTGATTGTCTGGGTTCACAAACTTTTGTCAAGAAAGTTCAGTGCACAAACATTTAAAGACAAGTAGTAGCACCTTGTTAAAAATATTTTGTTGTCTCCCTTGGAGGGAAATTCACAGGGGAGTTTTAGGGCTTGCATTCAGTGTCAGTATAAGGAGTGGGGAATATTGGATGCGTAAGGACATGGCACCATTGGGCAGCCATTACTGGTGGCATATGTGTCACTGAGACACAGCCCTTCAGCAAAATGACAGCTATTCCAGTAGGAGACCCAGGAATGCACTTTATTCGAATGAACAGCTTCACTTTCTAGTTAAAGTCACAGTTAATAAATGGCAAGAAGTGCTTCTCAGCATGGGAACATTCAGGCACAGCCTGAACAAATGGGGTGCAGATTTTTTTAAGGGTTTATTTTCATTCCCATTATAATATATGTCTCAGCTTGTAAATGCTTTTATGCCAGCAGTAAAAATTTCCATTTATATGGGTTGAATTGAACCTTTGCAATTCAGTGGCAGTCCAGCCACTTTTCAGCAGATGTTGAGATGTCTCGAAACTTATTTAGCTGAGTGAGTGACAAGCTGCTAGAGCCCAAAGATTTTCCATGGTTGAGCATGCAGATAGGATAGATAGACATCCAAACTGATACATCATTCATTGCCATCAATGGAATTATATTTTGCTTGCCTGCATGCACATGGGATCATACCACATGTACTTAAAAACCTACAATAACCAGACCTGCATACAAAGGAAATTTGTTTAGTTCATTGCAAGTTACAGATCTGAGAAAAACAAAACAAGCAAAAAAAAAGAACCAAACCAACAATAAAAAGAGCAAGGATGCTAACCAGCCTGGGAAGATCTCAGTGCATTCTGAGAGTTCAGAAATTTTGTTTCCCACATTTTGCAGCCCATGTTGCAGGCTGGCCCAGGCAGTGTGGCTGGGGTTTTGTTTCAGCTATCAGCTACGGCACTGTTAAAGGAACCTTTCTTTACAGAGAGGTTTTCAATACACATAAAGGGCCATGCCTTCCCTCAGATCAGCTGAACCCCAACGGGGCTGTCTGATCCTTCTCTGTGAAACAAGGACAGCTTATGTTCAGCAATTACATTCCTGTCCATGTGCAGACAAGAGGCCACCGCCTTTGTCAGCCAGTGCTCCTCGGGCTTCTCCTGCTTTTCAGTGTGGACGTTGACCTTTCTGACCACATCAAGATGCACCATCACCATGTGCTCCACACGGGGCCCAGTGTGCAGCACAGTTTTGTTTCTGAGCATGGCTGGAAGAGGAGCCAGTCAGTCTCCACTGATCCAGCCTGAGGACAGTGATGGACTGCCCTCTGGGCCTAATTACTCCTCCACATTGAGGATAAATAATCTACATGACAACAGACTCCATTCACTCATGCCCTCCCACACCTCCTCCCCCCTAAGCCTAGTCTTGAGTGACAGATGGAGTAGGAGTCCATGTGGGCTCCCTTCTTATGGGTTTGTGTTGGCCATCCCAGCCACACTGCAACACTTTCCTTCTGGGGCACAGCAGATACAGAGCAGAATTCCCTCCTAACTCAGTTACCTGGCAAACCAGCTTGGTTCCTAGAGAACATAAGTCCATCTAAACAGATGCAGAGAGCTTTCTGCAGCCAAATGCAAATTACTTCAACTTACCATCCTTTTTGGGACTCTCACTTGGCTTAGCAGGATGACCTCAGGTTATTCTCCACCTCGAGTAATTCTCAACAAAATTATACAGTGGCACCTAGGCAGTTTTCAAAAAATGTGTCTTTGTCTTATCTTTTCTTTTGGCTGTGTAAGGGAACAAGTCAAGACCAGGGAGAGGTGGCTCTTTACACACCTCTAAATCCCTGCAAGGGCTCTGTACCCCACTGGCAGTTAGGTCTGGTTGTTGATCTAGTTCAGTGAAAGGAAAGCACTCTGTTTATCCTCAGACATATTCACTGGCTTGAAAATTTATGGTAAGAGTTGTCAGCACTGTAAACCTCTTCTGTCACCATATCAGTCAGGTGCTGTTCTTAGGACTCTGTCCAAGCAAGCCCTGTATTTCTGAGCTTAACCTCTTAGATAAACAGAATAGGCAGTTTTATACAGCAGTGACACTTTCTATAGCCATAGTTATCTGCATTCATGAAAGACAGGTTTCTAGAAGCAGCTGAAATTCCAAAACAGTCCTTGCCCAGGTCACAGTCCTACAGACAGATAGAGCTTCATTACTCTGAGCAAATATATGGGAAAGGTTTGGGGACATAGTGGGAGAAGGCAGAGGGAATGCATTTTGTTGAAGCTTTTAAGCAAATACTGGCATGATACACTGTCTAAACGAGTGAATGACAAGCTGTGAGAGGCCACTGGTTTTCCCTGATTTTGCAGACAAGTGAACAGGCAGACAGGTTGGGAAAGAAAATGCTATCCCATAAAGCATCCTTCCCAGGCAGGGAATCCCTTCAGCCAGCTCTGCTGGGCCTGGCATCAGAGCACAGGTATGCAAAACTTTAGGGAAAGTGCAACAGCCCTGCAGGGGACATAAACCCACTTCATAAACCCACTTTATTATAGATGGAAAGCCAGTGTATTTGAGTGCATCAGGAGTCCAGCTGCCACAGTAACACAGAACTACATTGTGTGCTGAACCACAGTTTGCCATCTCTGTAAAAACAGGCAAAAGACATTTCCTATGAGATCTGATAAGAACAGGAGCTGTTTGTTTAAATCTACTCCCTCACTGGAAAAAAAAAGAAAAAAAGATGAAACAGCAAACCTGATAAGAACAGGAGCTGTTTGTTTAAATCTACTCCCTCACTGGAAAAAAAAAGAAAAAAAGATGAAACAGCAAACCCTTGAAATGAAAGTAAAGGATCATTATTCTTATTAGAGCAACAGTGGGCACTTCTCATAATGTGTAGTGAAACACCAGCGCTTGAGTGAATAGGACCAACTGTTCAGCCCCAGAACAAATTGCACATCAGTCTTAACTTAATAGGTAAGATTAATGGAATGTCATATAATAGGGGAAACTCAAAAAATTAAGGTAATTCGGCAGAAATGGCTTGGAATCGTAGTCCATCTAAATGCATTTCATCCGGAGGATTACTGTCTCCAGTGTTTTAGTTAAGAGTTAAATTAATTCAAAAGCCATGCCTTGCACAGACCCATCCTGTGCTTAAAGGCTGGCTTTCTGCTAGAAATGCTCAGAGCGAAACCTTTGCTGAAAGTTTGCCCAAACATTTCACAGACGACTGCAAAGCCGCGCTCTGGGGGCTCGGAGCGCCATACCTCGCCATGTTTATGGCCGCTTGACTTCTTGGCTCCAGCACCTGGGTTTGTCAGGGCCTCTTAGCTGCTGCTGGGAACGTGCCCCTGCCGAGCCCGGCTGCTCTCCCTATCACCCCTCTGACAGATTAAAACACAACAGGGTCTGTTGGATGACTGACACATTCTTCCTCTGTCTGACTCTGAAAGGACTTCATTTAACAGCTCTGGAGTTGAGCTTTTGACTGACAGATTGTGAAAGGGAAAAGTCATTCAGTTCCATTAAGCTCAGTAACCGCTGTAGAACAAAACACCTTTAAAAAAGGGGGATGAAAAAAGAGCTGCAGAGAGCGGGGGCAGGAGCTTTAGGAAAAAAAAAGGGGATTCTTTTCAGGTTCAAAGACAATCTTTCCCTTTGCTTTCTGTCCATCAATGAGGGCAGCATTCCCAGAGGGAATACAGTCCAGCGCTCATTGGTGCCATTCAGCTGCCAATCTCCCTGACAGGGAGACCAAAGGGCCTCATGTTGCGCTGCGGAAACTGTCTGTCAGACAATCAGCAGCTGCCATGACATCATCTGCCCTGCTTTTCTAGGGCTATTATAGGAGACTGTGTCCAGGAGTGCTGCTCCAGAGCAGTATTCATATTTTCCTTTTGCCCCCCAAAACGACATTTCTTTACAAAAGGAAATGTGGTCTTGGTTGTGCGGCTGTGTTTGCAAGAGAACTCACTCTGTGCCAAAGAGTGAGGGCTGCATGGCTTCAAACTGGTCGTTTTCCACTTATCACGCCAAAGTTGCACAACCCTTTGCCTATTTTTTACCGTAAACAGGGTTTTATTTTAAGAACTGCTCCATGTTAAATATCAGTGATTAGCCTTTCTCTTTTTTCATCTGAAAAGCTTGGCATACTTAAGTGTCTCTGCTTTTGCTATAAATACTGAAATTTCAACAGGATTGTTACTCTTACACTCACATATGTGTGCATGCACACACACAAATGCATTCATACAGAAGCCATATTCTGGCTGTATTTACACTGCTGGTGCAGTAGCTAGGGCTGCATTCACTAGGCAAAGTGCTGCAGAAAGAAATTATTAATCCTGGTGATAGCAGTAGAGAAGTTAAGTGTGAAACACAAACAAGATACTAACTGTAAGTGTGAAGTCGGGCAATGAGCAGGACTGGGACACACTGCTTAGGCTGTCCCCTTCATCCTGTCAAAGACCACCAGGGACAAGTAGGCTTTGGTGGGGCATGACAAACTCTGAGAAACTTCAGTCTTCTCGGTCCTCCAAATCCTTATCTGTAAGAGCAATATAAATTACCTTAGTGCAGTTGAATTGAAGCTAAATTAATTAGTGACTTTACAGCATAATACATTTGCTCAGGAGAAAATCCCAGGGAGCTAAACTAATTTTGCCTGAATAATCCCTGCCTACAAACCAAGTTGTAGACCGGTCCTGCCCGGCAGTGCTGGCACAAGCAAGATGCTGGAGACTTGTCCTTTCTGTGATGCTCACAGCCTCTGCCCTCATAACTTGCAGAATCAGCCCAGCAGGTTAACTCCTGCTTCAGTGCTGGGAGCCCAGCAAGTTAAAAAGGGAGCACTGGTGTTATGAAACAGAAAGTGTGAAATGAGAGAGGGAGGGAGAGCCTGCTAGTGGTGCCTCCAAGTCTCACACCACACCTAGGGCAGGGCGCAGGCATCACAGCCAAAATCCAGTCTTGAGGGCTGGCTACAGGACTGTGCAGCTGAGCTGAATGGTCACAGCTCTTCCCTATTCCTTCCCTTGGCTGGCTGGTTGGTCGGTTGTTTGGTCTGCTGATCTTAGGAGGGCATTATTTCAGGCATTAGTATTAAGGCCAAGCTACATGAAAGGATGATAGCTCAGCCCCATATGGAACTGTGCTCGGGCTTGTTCCCTTGCCAGGGTCCTGCTGCATGAGCCATTTTTGGCTGTCAAGTTTGCTGTCTTGTTTCAGCAAGGGATTACTGCAAATCTTCACACGTTCCACATGGGCCTTACGAGACAGTTAGTCAGATTCTGGATGAACTTGCACACAAAGGCGTCCTGCTGCTGCTGGGGTCAGAATGTCTCCCTTCCTTTAGTGTTATTTGTATTTTTACAGCCCTGCCAAAGGTCTGCAAGTCTTGAGCAGCTACCATTTCAATCCGTTCCAGCAAGCTGTAGTCTGATACTCCAGCTATGTTTGCTCTGTACATTCAGGCATTACTCTTTCTCACCTGGCAGTGAACCATGCAAATTCAGACAGTCTCCAAGCACACACACACACACATACACATACACAAATCCATGGAAACCAAACCTGCCAGATTTCAACATCAGAAGCGTGCAAGGCGAGAGGGGCAGTGAGCACTCAGGCTTTCCTCTTTTCTGTTCTCTTGTCTTCACGGCAAGAAGACAAATGTCATTATTTACTCTTCTGGCACTCATATCAAGAATATGATGCCAGTGCAGTAGGAAGCAATAGTAAATCCTTTATGAAAAGATCTCCAGATCAGATCTGTAAGGTTCACCTCCAACATATTTCAACATTTACATTTTTAAGTAATATGACACAAACACTGACAAAGGATCAACTATCAGTTAGGGCTGAAGAGCAGCATGTACTATTTATTTGTGGACACTAGGAGGTATCACAGAAGTCTGGAAATACCAAAGAACCCTGTCTTCTTGTGACACTGAACTTATATGTAGAGAGGAGTGGAGACATTCTCTTGTATCAAACCTCTTTCTGTTCTGAGATTTGATGTGAATAGAGACACCACAAAAGAGACACCATATATTCATTACTTCATTCAGCTGTATTATGTAGTATAAAAATATAGGTTTGGATTCAAAAAGGTATATGGCTTGAACAGATGCCTAATTGGCATTCAAGAAATAGAAAAATTGCATTTAAATGTCTTTGCAGGCCAGAATCTTAGCAGTCAAATCTTGATTCCGAACAATGGTGTGCTAGAAGCCTTTTGACAGTCTGTTATAACAGGCTACTTCAAAAAAAACCATATGTCCTTTCAATACTAAGGTCATCATGAGACAGACCTTCCTCTTTCATCAGTGTCCCTGTGGTAAAAAAACAAAGTTTCTGTCTCAATACTTTTCTTGTTTAAAGTACACTTTAAATGTGTCCACTTCTAGTTCACAGAATGGTTTTGAGCAGTGCATTTCATTTTCAGATCATTCCGGAATGCTTTTAGCAGATCCTCTGCCAAAACCACTCAGCTTTCTGGTTTCTATGAATAATAGGAGATTACAGCTTCTATAGCAGTTTAATTTTTTTTTTGGTTTAAACTTTATATGAGTTGTGAGACCTAAGGTGGGGTCCTCGACATAGTATCAGTCCAAAATGATCCTCAAAGAAAGAGTTTCTCTCTTATTCCAGTGCCAGACCCGAAACTCCAGAAGAGAGTTTAGGAAGAGTGTGGCTGCACATTGCTCCCCAACCAGTTCTCCTGGATAGGGAATGTCAGCCTAAAAGCTCATGCAAAAAGTTCCCAACAGTTCTGTAGCACTGTCTCAAGAGCCTGAAATGCCACAGGACTCTAATACTGACAGCTGTTATTGACAACCCACCCATGGGGAGCACATGGAGATGCAAAGGGAAGGAGGAAGGAAACAGAGGACTTTTGGTGGGCCCCACAGGTGGCTATGGCAAAATTAGGGCCTCAGTAGAGGTATGAGCTGAACAATTTGTCTCTTTGTCTTTCATCCAGGGGAATTGCTCTAATGCAGTGACACTGTAGCACCACCAATTTTGATTTTCTGCTGATAATTTTTTGGCTAATGAAAGCAGATTTCTATTGAAACAACAGATTACACTGTTTCTCAGAAATGTTCTGCATTTTACATCCTCTCACAGTAAAACTCAATATTTTAATTACTTCCTCTCCAAAATCAAGAGCCAAGAGTAACTTCCAAGCATGAACTTTGTCATTTTTAAATTATTTTTGCAAAGATCAGATGGCCATGGCATCAGATGGGAGTTTCTACATTTCATCATGTCTTAAAACCAGATTTCAAAACCAAATTCAAGTATCTAGAATTATTCATTTAAATCCACATTTATCTAGCCACCTAAAGAGAACTGACTTGACTGTGAGTACCTGTTACTAATTTGCTGAGTGTTTCAGATATTCAGAACCAGGGAAATCAGGCCACAACAAATAAAGCCAATGTATAGATTTAGATAATTGTCTATAAGTACTTCAAAGCACTAGAGCTTACCTGTTTCCTGGTTTTATCCTAGGTTTCTTCATCTGACCTATGCTAATCTGTGCTTCATACACAGGTCCAATTTTAGGATTAGCGTGGTCCATAACTGAATATCCGTGCTTGCTCAGGACTGCAACTTTGTTTGAAAATTCATGGATTCCAGTGCTTCATACTATGCAAAATCTTTCCTGATCAGAAGTATAGGAATGTGTTCTATATATTGGATAAGTATTCCTGCACTGTTCACAGCCACACCATCTCCATCCCACCTCTCTTCTGACACATTCACTCAGGAAAAGGCAGTGACATAGGTAGCCTGTGCTTGGTGGCCAGCAGGCTGCTGTCAGGCTTAATGAATCTCTTTGCTTTTCCAACTGCAGGGCACTCATTTGGCCTTATCTCCTCTATCCAGATGCTTATTTTTCCCAGCTTTGTAGGAAGGTAATAATCCTAAAGCCTTTTACCTTCTGTCAAATCGAGTCAAAATTGGCCTGTGGACCCAAAAGTTATTAGGAGGAAAACCAACATAAAGTGCAATCACATTTGCTTCATTTTTTGCTAATTCATTTCTGTAGGAAACATAGCCAGGTGGGGAATGGCCTCTGAGTGTTGCCTTCTGTATTTATTTTCACAATGAAAATACCAGCATCAGTCAGGAGACACGCTCATGAAGGTGGGAGTCCCAGTGAACAAAAGCAGAGTAGGTGATGCTTCCTGCATTCACTTGGCCTCCACTCCTAAACTTGAAGATACCAAATTACAAATACATTGAAGAATGGGGTGCATTTGTAATTTGGTGAGCGGGAAGTGAGGAACAAGCAAAAGACTTGATGTCTGAGAGTCAGGGAATACCCAACCTACTCATAACTGCCCGGTTTTCACAGCTTCTCATATTCTTCATCTGCCTTTAGGGTACAGTTGTTCAACTCTCGCTCCAGTATCATGCAAAAAATCCCCCTAAAGCCAAAATTATTAGCGTTGGGAGCAGAGATTACTCCTTTAATGTCAAAATTTCAGCACAGTTGTAAGTGCAGAACAAGGCAAAGGTGAGGGCAAAGGGGAGTGTAATTTGTCACCTGTGCTAATCTCAATCCAGTTCTTGAAATCAAAAGCCACCAGCTATGGTAAGAATCATAAGGAGTACAGAAGATGTAACAGCACAGGAGAAAGGGTTCCATGAAAATCTGTTTCTTTCCTTCCATCAGCACTAAAATTGGGATGTGAAAGCAGCAAACAAATTTACCTTCTTCTCCCAAATACATTGGGGAATAGGCATTCCTTTTCCAAGGCAGGAAAGAAAACTTGAAGTAAATAATGTCCATTTTTATTTATTTCCCATTTGAATCTCTATCAGTTGTTTAATATGTGCAGGGCAACCTTATGTATAATCTATCACAGAAGATTGTTTATCCATTACCAGTAACATTAAGCTCTCAGTAACATACACCCAAGCCCTTGGAAATCCAGCCATCTAAAAGCTTTGTGTATCTTTATTTATTTTTACAAGCTGCAAACAAATCTATTTAATTAGAAAAACACGTCCAAAATTGTAGTCACTGTTGTTCTGGTTTAGGCCAGGACAGAGTTAATTTTTTTCCCAGTAGCAGTGTGGGGGTGGAGCCTGGTGATGTGGGGTTGTGTGTAGGTTGTTCTACACCACCTCAGCTCATCCAGAAGTAGGGGACTTTCTGCTTGTGGGAATAAGGGCATGGCTTGCAGTGGAAAGAAAGTGTAGCAGGGTAAGGAACCCCTCCATCACTGGTTTTCATTTCCCCAGACTTGGTGAGAATTTTGCATATAAATCACCCTCTCTTTGTACACTTTTGTTATTAATGTTGTTGCTGTTACTGTTCATGTTCATATCTCATTGGTGTTTCCAGTAAATTGTTCTTGTCTCAGTTTCTCAACCGGTGATCTTTATCTTTTGTTTTTCCAACTGGAGGGGAGAGGAAACGAGTGCTGCTGCAGTTTTGGTGGTAGCACTAAATTGGGGAATACCGGACCTAAGCTTCAACAACTATGAAATCAACCTTTTTTTTTTCTTTTTTTTAAATAAATGATTCAAAAAGAACTTGGGAAAATATCTAGCACATTGAGTGAAATTAAGGCGAACCACACTATTTGTGTGGCCACAACACCAATAGCTGCTAGTGGTGTGTGACAGGAACCCCATGTGCCAGCTGGTATATGACTAAAAGGCAAATGTGTCATTAAAAAGACAGCCCTTGAGCCAAGACACTTAAAACAGCAAAGCAGAGGCCTCCAGCTGTCTGTGAACAGGACAGGACAGCAAATTGTTAGAGGATGACAGCACGTACCATGCTGTACTGAGAGCCACAGGGACATACCAGATCACTGCAGGGAAGCCCCAAATTCCCATTCTCATGACACCTCGCTGTGCTTGCAGCCTGTCCACATATTTCTGTGCTGAGCATTTGCAGGTACACGGTAATAAAATTGTTATTTTCCTACATTAAATGCCCAGATTTCAAGTGTGTTCATTATCTCATGGTCTGTGTGATTTCTCTAGAGCAACTGATATTGATATCCAGGTTCTTGGGGATGTGAGATCTCAGACTGGATCTTCTAGTAGTACATGAATATTCCCTCTCTGTAATATCCTCCAAGTTAGAGGTAGTGATATTCCCTACTCAGTTGCCCATAATATGCACTAAGAAGTTTTATATTTCTTTCTAGCTTATTCACAAAATGCAGCTTCAGTGGTCTTACTATGACATTGTTCAGCTCTGCATCTGTATTTTGATTTTCTCTCAGCTTCTTTCTTATGACCCATCTAAATTATATTTTATGACACATCAAATTACATCCTTCAGTTTTAAATATGTGTGAGTCTGTGGAAAGAGGCACTTGCTTTCCTTCATGTTCTGACTATCCCTTATTTCATGTAACACTACAGCTAGATCCCCCAACTATCATATTGGCTTCTTAACTTCTGTTTTGGTTCCTAGGGTAGCAGTCAATGTTCCAAATATTAATTACTCTTTTTGATCTTCTTCCTAATTTATCCACTTTGAGATCGAATAATACATGACAGACATGAAAAGTTCTTTTGCATGGAAAGTTAATTATGAACAGTTGTTGAAGTAGACACTAATTTGGTTTTCTCAGTGTCCAGATTTTTCCCAATACTTGAAGCCCATTAAAAGTAAATGGAAGGAAGCTGGCCTTCCTTACCAGAAGAAGGCATGCAGTGGCAAAGGAGGTTAGTCCTCTATTTATTTTTCAGCTGAACATACTTAATAAAGTTGTGGAGAACCCAACTGTTCATTTTGTGTTTCCTTAGTGTTTGCAGATACTGCAGCTTGCAAAAAGAACATAATTTCCCATCTACAGGTGCATGTTACAAGGCCCAGTGTGCCACATGCTATTTAATACCCTGACAGTAGCAAATAAGATCAACCCTGTCAAAAAGGCAACGGCCCACAGGTTTGTGTAATCTGAATTTTCTAAATGAAAGTAGCATTTTTATGCCTTTATTAATAATAAAGGCATAAATCTTGCTTATGTGGGCACTTCTGTTGACTTGAGGGGGGAATGCAAAGAAGTTAGGAACAGATCCAAGAAATTAATGAATTAAGATGTGCAAGCATTTTGCTTGACATAATTTCATTAACTCTGAAAAGAATATTCAGACCAGAATATAGAAGTCATAAAGGTGTTAAGGTTTTCAAAATCTAGAAAATAATCTAGATAGGCCTGCTTCTGACAATAGGCACAAAAATTCCTTTCATGTTTAAGAGTACAAACCTCACAGGACAGAGGATCCTGGGTTCAGTGAAAGCCTTAAGTGTGTGCTTAACTTTTACACATATCAATACTTCCATCCACTTCATTTGGCTTGGATATGGTAAACCACAGTCTTAAAGATAAACATGTATGTATATGATTTCTGGACTTGGATTTAAATGGTGTTTCTATTCATCCATAACTTACAGATCCACTTTCCTTTTTCCTATGTCCCATTATAGCACAGAGTTACAGCTGACTTGTCGGGAGCCTTAAGTCTGCATTTCATTACATCTATGAATTTTTAGATCACAGAACTTAATTCATAAAAGGAGTCAATTTTTCCGCTGAGTATACAACAGCTGCTTATTATATACTACTATTTATTTACTCACTGAAGAAAATAACTTCTGTATATTCCTTGAATTTTTACTTTTTGCAAGAGTTCAGGTCATTTTGCTAGCAGTGGAAATACACTGGGATGCATCATGACCCAGCATCACCCCTACGAAAACTGGATGCTCCCAGAAAGCCAGCCCTTCCAGCCTACATCTCTAAATGGCAGTGGAAGGCACCAGAGAGAGTCACTAGGGTTGTTTTTCCCCAGTTGAAAGAATTGTTTCATTCTGCTTTCAAGCATGATATGAAATTATTGACATTCAAATAGCAGTGCAGAGACTGGAATTCAAAGCCAATTAGAGCAGGATGAGGTAAGGCTGCCAATTTACAATTACCACAACACCTGCGACATTTATAAATATTACTTCACAACATTCCTGTGTCCTTAGGTAAATCCTTAGATTTCACTTTGTTAAATGGATTACATATGTTCACTGCTTCTTTGACTTGACAAACATCTTTATATAAAGCAAGCCGCTTTAAAATAGTTCGGTATTTAAAACATTTGACAAGCAAGACTGTTCCTAACATTTTACTGCTGTAATTAAGAATCAGGAAAAGCTACCAAAGTTATGGTTAACTGAAGCATCTGCCTGAACACCAGGAAATATGTGACAACCCAGCACAGAGAGATGAAATCCTACAATATGAGGCACTGGGGCTAAAGCAGTGCAGAAATGTGTCAGGACCGTCTCTGCACTAAAACAGAATTGTTTCCCTTAACATTTGTTCAGATTACAACATTTGTTCAGATAACAACTACAACATTAAAAAAGTTCTTGCTCTTCATAAATGGTAATAATGAGAAATGGTTTCCTGATGGTATTAATTGGCATCACCAAAACACGCAGTTGCAACCTCTCAGTGCCTTCAGCCCACACCAGCTTTGGTTTCAAAATAATTCCAACATTTGTTCACTGTTAACTGAAATCTTTGTTTCTACAAAGCAGCATGTGAAATACCTTCACAGCAGCTGAAAATGGTATTCAGACAGTTCTTTCAGCCCTGCAGGGCAGGGGAATATTGAGGAAGCCATGCAAAATCTCAAGATGCCAATGTATTAGCTTGTACAACAGCTATGGCAGCTCACAAAGGCACCTCAAATTTTTGTCCCCATAATTTAAGTAACAGATAAACTGGTAAATTTAAGTAAGTAACAGGTAAACTGACCCCAGGAATGGTCTGTGGAGCATTTTCTTCCTAAATACCAGAGGTAAATGTAAATATGAAGATGGTGGCAGCTAATAGTTGTGAGATAAGAACCCATAAAGTATTACGGTTGTTTCACAAACAAATATCCATGGTGGTAATGCTATTTAAAAGTCTTTATCTCATTGCAAATCACTTACACATGACTATTAGCAGTATAAGGATTATTAATCACATTGGGACTATTTCTTCAATTACAAGGGTAAGCACACAGTAAGATGCAAATGCAGGTCATGATGCTATCAAGCCCAGCTCTAGTTGTTAACAGTAACATATAGATATTCCTGATTTGTCTCACGTAAATTACTGAATGAGAAATCAATTATATGCAAATTGTATGATGGACGAAACTCAGAGATGACTTCTTTATTCTTTGAATTTTTTTTTTTAATATTAAAAACCAAGTGAGAGTAAAAGTAATTATCAAACTCAGGTAAATTCAACTTTTTATTTCAGTAGGATGACATTTACAAAAAACAATGACCTTGCCTATGCCTTTAGTTGGCCATCATAAACCCTGAAAGAGCACCATATAAGCCCAAGGGAACTCTTCAAAATTCACAGTAATACAAAGTGGAACTTGAATCTGTCCAATCATCTTCAAAAGTAATTGCATCTCTCTCATGCTTTCCCCATCACTCTTCTGTCTCTCTTGTCTGCTATCTCTATCTGCAATATCTTTCTGTCTTGTCCTTCTTGTGTATCTACCTTCACTTAGAATAAAAAAAAATGGGTATGATTAATCATATAACCTCATAAAATGATATATTGACAGGTTATTTCTTCCTGCCATACTTGGGTCAAAATCATGCTTGTGTCACATGTTTGTCCCAGTTTATCTTTCTAGATTCAATTTCAGATGAAACACCTATCATTTTGATGTTTCCACAAATACTTATGGCAAAAAGAAAAGTCTTATCTGATTGCCTATGGACTCTATCAACATGCACAGCCATGCCACATAGTTTAGTCAGAAGACAGAAGTATTTTTCATAAATATCCTAAATTTATAAATGTCCTAAAGGTAACAAATCCCTGTTTGTGAAATCAATTTTCATTTTGAGGTCTTTGAGGACCTCCTCCTCCAAAGTTGCTATTTGTCCTTCATCAGGGAAAGACTGCTTTCAGTTACCTCTTTGTGATCTAAAACTCTGATGTGGGAGGGCTTGGGAACAGATCATTCTTGATAATGAAATATTTACAAGTGTTCTTTAAGTTGTAATATCATCCAGAATGCCTTGGTTCTTATCCTAAAATAGCATCATGGAGATGAAAGACTTCTTAGACATCAAATAACCCCCAAAGAGTAAGTGACTTTCTGTTTTGTGATGAAATACTATGAAGTGGGAATGGCATTGTGATACCCTTGGAGGAAGGCAGAGTCAAGCCAAAAGGACAAAAAGTCAATAAATTACAGAAGCAAACTGAAAATACAGACACAAAGACTTCAGCTGTATAAATCATGGCAGCTTCATTCCCACTATGCTGATTTATTCTTTCTGTGAGCCTTGCCTGTTAAGCTGTCCTGGCTCAGTCACAGAATATACAAAGAAAATGAAAATACAGGGAGGTCAATACCCAGCACTCTGTCCCACTTCATGGTGTGCCTGGTATCCGTTACTAAATCTGCAATCTCATCCTGGAGAATGGAAAGAGAAGAACGATGTCAGTCCTCAAGAGACGGGAGCTGCAGCTGTGACAGGAATGAAATAAGAGGTGCCATTGTGACAAGGCTTGCCTTCTACCCATCTCCTCTCATCTCTGACATTCTCAGGCAGAGTCAGCATCAGATTTATGGGGACCTCAGGCAGAGGTTAAAGTGTGGGCCCTTCTCCCTTCCCTTGTATCAGATGACTCTCAGCAGTACTCAGTTTAGTATGGTATGAGCCTCTGCCCATGTCCTGGGCCTTTGGGAAATTGTTCTGGGAATTCACCCCTAAAGATAGTTCTCCCCACAAGTCTGCAGCAGAAATTCACCCATTCCATTCCAAAAGTCTGCTGTTTGGCTTTATTTCTCACATTAGCAAAAGTCTCCCTGTCTTTTTCAAGATCCCACTATTTTGTTCCTTCTCCAGTTTCACTATGTGATATGCAGTAATATTGCAGTAATACTAAGGTTTAAAATCATAAATAACGGAGATCAAAAGAGCCCTCAGATCATCTCATCACCCTCCTGAATGTTCCCCAGGGTACCTTCCCCAAATTTGTTCAGTCCTGTTCCCTATGACTTTACTAATAGGGCTTTCAGCAGCTTCCTTCAGTAGACAGCTCCACGGTGTTATATTTCTGAAACTTGACAATGGCTATTATTATGCCTAAAGGGGGAAAGTTAGGATTTTTGCTTTTCAGTAATTTTCTCCTCCATTACTAGAAACTCTAGCCCTAAATTTCAGTTGACCCTCTAGGTCGCTATTAATCAACCTTAGGTATCATTTGAAACTCCAAGACATGCTCTTCATCTCTCTAGTCTTGTGTTTTGAAGTCCAGAAGTGGGGGGGGGAGGTTTGACATAAATCTAGTGAATACAGCACAGGGGAACATGATATGAGGATATAATATTCTTGACTAGTACCAATGGTCACTGTTAAACACTCAAAAAGTTACCTGATCTTAGAAGCCAGGGAATAGGGATCCAAGTGGCTTCTTGGGAATTAATAAAAAATCACATAGCAATATTCCAATAAAAACCAAATAGGTACACAGAAATGAAGCCAAATTCTGCACTCTCTTATTCCCTTAACAAGTTCTTTGGGCAGGAAATGTGCTTCGCCATCTAGCACAAAGATCTCATCTCCATTTAACTTTGCTGTGCAGTTGGGAACATGTACCTGCTATTAAGTTTGGACACATCTCAGTTTTGTCTGAGTAGAATTTACATGAAGGTAGCATCTCTCCCCTCTGATTTTGCCACAGTGCCATCCTTCTAGTGGGAAATCCTCTTTTGAGTTGTCCCCCAGATTCCCTTCCTCACTGGAAGAGCAGCTCCTCTGGAGAGCTTTGTTCACTCCAAGCCTTCATAACATTCATATGCATTCTTACATTTCAAGTGTGTGTCATATGGGTCATGTTTAGGAGCTGAGGACTTCCCTCAGCCCGGTGACCCACCAGTTTAATTACTAGCCTATCACATAACACAAGTTCATAAGCAGTGCTTGAAATGGCCATTGTTGCAACAGGGACAGAGTATGAAGACTATGTACCCTGTGCCCTCACCTCCCTCGCAGCCAGATTTTTTAAAGTATTCCCCCAGGGTCCTACAGACAGGCATACACATCTCTTGAGTGGGGTTGGATTACATGTCAAAAGATAATGTCATTTCTTCTGCAGAAAAAATATTTGTCCTGCATCTATAACACAAGGAGCCTTCAGGGCTAGAGTGGAGTAACTTCAAGGTGTGTTACCAGCATTATTCATGGTTCCTATACCTTAGCCCTCAGCTTTGTAGTGACAGAGCACCCCGGCCTTATCTTGTTTGCACTACTATAAATTTGGTGACCAACGTTTTTTGCATGTTCTGAATATATTTTATCAATGATCAGCACTGTGGCAGGAGAGAAGAAAAAAAAGCTCTGTCATAGCCCTATCAAATGTCTGAGTCTGAAATATATTCCAAAGGCATGCCTCAAAGCCTCCAGTCCAATACCTGAGCAAAGACATGGACACCTGAAAATAATACAGGATTGGATGAGGGGTGCACATCTGGCCAGAGATTCAGGGGGTGATAATTTTCAGTGATGCATGAGTTTCAGCTCTTACCCCAGGCAACTGATCTCCTATCAGCTAACCATGAAAATTGGTCACATATGTGTCCTGAACTCTTCCACTTACGTGATTTGACAGGGTCCTGCACACAAACATCTCCCCTGACCCTTTTTAGCTTGCCTTGCAGATTTTTTATCCAAATAATAGAGGGTGACCAAACAATTTAGGGCAGTTTAGGATAGGGTTGTGCAAAAAAAAAAAAAAAAAGAACAAAAAAGAAATGTAATATAATCACATCAAGAAAGGGGGAATTTTAACAAGAAGATGAGAGAAGAGATTTCTTTGTGAGCCTTAAGAAAACTGTTGAACTTAAAACCCATATGATGTTCAAACTGTAGGGAGCAAACTTATCTTGAGTGTAGTTGTCATTCCTGCCTCCAATATGTAAAATTTTTTCAGTATACACAAAGGCAACCAAAATAGTGCAGATTGAACAACAGGCACTGTGGAGAGCTTAGTCCTTCTGCTGAGGGGTAAAGTCAAACCAAGGCCAGGCCTGAGGTTGAGAGGAACTGAAGGTCACTTTGGATGGAGTTTTGAGCAATGTTAGCAGTGGAAGATGGGCTAGATGATCTTTAAAGGTCCCTTCCAACCCAAACCTTGCTATGACTATATGAAGATAGTACATATCTCTTAGATTTTTGACACTTGGCATTTTTCAGAAACTACATTAGTCCAAACACAGCAAGCAATTTATTAGCAGCTGTGTGCTGCTGCATCACTATTATTATTATTATTATTGTTATTATTATTGTTACTCAAAGTAATAATTCTGTTAGCAAAGCCACAGAAAATAAGTGTATTAACTCAAGACTGTTCCTGCATGCACAAAAAAAGTCAGGAAGACAGAAAAATCATCTTTATTATCAACATAAGAAGATTAAAAGAAAAAAAAGGACAACACACCTCACCACCCCACCACCGTCCCCTCCCCCTGCTCCCAAAAAGAGAAGTTCTGTTTATTGTGTTTCGTGCAGAAGTGAAGCAAGGCTGAACCCAAAGTAGGAACCTAGGAAGGTTTCTTTCCTTGGTGACTTCCTGGCTGGAGAAGGGCCATGCATTACTCCCACCAGCCTCAAGAGACTGACCGCACCTACCACAGCCCATTTTTTATTTTAACAGGAAAGGGCCATGTGCAGAAAAAGACCACTGCCCACTCTTAAGAATGGGACCTATGTGATTAGAGAGTCTCTCCCATGGCATAATAAATCATTCTTTCCTATGCTGTTCACTAATGCTGAATACTTCCAGTGTTCAATATTTCAAGTACTTCTGTTGGTCAAAGCCCATACTGATTTTCTGGAAGTAGTTTCATTCGCATTGTACTCGTACAAAAACATGATTTATTTTAAATGTCAGGAGTAAATTACTGAGTTTTACAGATTTTGTAGAAGGTTTTTCTTCCCAATAAAATAGATTATTCTTCCCCCAGAATTACCAGGTTTCCTCAGGTCTTAGTTTTCCTTCTCTTTATTTAGAAAGCCACATGTATGAGTACACTAAATATTTATGAATATAATTTATGAGACCAGTTATTTTTTTCTTGCCAAAAGTAAGAAGTTGGCCTGTGTGTGGTCTGAACCAGACTGAAACCATGGAGGTGACAGCAATTTCACATTCAATAGGAAAAAATGGCAAAAAATTCCATATATGACATAGAAAATATGTCCTAAATAATAAGAAACCATACGTCATCTCTAGGCTAACCAGACGGTTAATTCAAAATAAAAGGCAATAAGGGAAGTTAAGCACAAGACGTTAATCAGCAACATTACAAAGGACATTAAAAGTGTTCTATTTTCCTTGCTGAATTAATTTATTTTGCTTTGTTGTATTTATTTATTAGTTTCCTTGCTGTCTTTAAACAAGTTGATTTGGACTTCCACTCAAAAATTAAAGACAGTCTCTCCACTGAGTGTATGAGAAGCTGGATCAGTTCTCAAGACAAGGTGCAACACACCAACTTAACCTCCCAAAACTCTTCCAAAACAACTTCCCATTGCACTCAGGGAGCACATCCTGCCTCCTCTGATGCTTGGCACAGCCCGTCAAATGTTGCCCAGATTTCTGAAGAATGAGAAGCAGTAATATTTTTGTCATAGCAGATCATCCCAAACAGTGGTTTTGATTGATTAATGTATCATCCCTCACAGGTTAAGCCACCTTTTTTAATAGGAGAATACAGCATAATCAGGAACAAGTTGTTAGTGTCTGTTCTTCACTATAGGAGAGGACATCAGATTGATTTAAAAAAAAAAAAAAAAAAACCTCTTAGATTTATCAGATTAGAATTCCTCCAAGCCAATACTTTGACATGAGTGAAACTGAGAACTGCAGATATTTTTAAAACTAAGTGAAAAACAAAATAATATGTTTGCATTTGAATTTCAAAATAACAGTTCCCTAAAGTTTACTGTGTCGAGTAGGGCTTGAAGAGACAGTGATAGGGATTGGGTTCTTTTGAAGCAACTGTTATCTCAGTCCCACTGGACATGGAATTGGAGAAATGCACTCTGATATCATGCAGTCCTCCACTTCATATTTACTAAGTTTGCTTGTCTCTTGAGTCAGGGAGTTCCTTCTTTCTTGCCTCCAGTGTACAATTTACAATGTAGTTCAAGTATTTATAACTAGGTTGCTTTTCATGTTCCCCTCGGTGCCTGCTTTACGAGATTTTGGAAAAGGGAAGCATATCCCATAAATTCAAAGCTTGAAATCCACTGGTACTTATCAAGTATCAATTTGAGGATTCAGAAACTTTACTAGACAGCAGAATTCTCTGCCACCACCTATTGTAGCCCTAGTAAAGTGAACTTTTCTGTTTACATGGTGGTTAAAGAAAACTGCTGATCAGAGATCTTCAGCTAATCTTGTGTTCTGTAGAAATGCAAAGAATTTTTTGAATGAAGCATGTGTTTGAAGCTCCCAAAGTAAAGAAAGAGGTCTCTGGGCATTGAGGACTTGTCCATACAAACAAGGAACACCTTCAGATCTACCTGTGATACTCTATGGATCTGTAAACAGATAAACTTCACAGGCCATTACTTTTGTTTTGGTTAACCCACAGAATTAAACCCATGGGCATGTTTAGAAGGTTTATTTCAGTCTGATATTCCACTGACCCCTCTTTCTGCCCACAGGAGTCCAAATATTTCCAGGGTGGATATGTAGTCAATTATTTTATATGCAGTTTACTCTTAATGGAAATTCAGTCAAACAACACAATCTTCATGAGCATCACTCTTTACCACTGTGTTTGCCCAGAGACATCTGAGGTGGAGGATCCTTAATGGGTTTTATAAAGTGCTCATATCCAGTGCCTGACACTATAAGCCAAAAACAGCTCCTTAATTAGTTCTGAAAGAGAGAAGCTAATGCAGCACCATCTGTACCGCTTTTCAGATAAGGTACTTCCACCTTTTTTTTATGGATTGAGAAATGCCAGCTGAGCTGGCATTTCTCAACCATCTATCATGACATCTGAATTTCTCAGTCATTTAATAGTGTTCAGATTTGATGGGAATAGCGGTTGTTGTTTTAAACTAGATATTAACCTATTTTTAAATCTACTCCAAGCCCAGTACAAGCTTTCACTTGTAAAAGACCTAGTAAGTCGATGAACCCTGGGTAGTCCAAACTCTGAAAAGCAGTTCTCTAGGGAAATACCTGAGAAAGTATTTGCAGTTTTATTTGAAAAGTCTCAGCCAAAAATCAGAGAACCTCCAACATAAGCAATTTTACATTTGCAACTATTTACACTTGATGTTTTCACTTCCTTCAGCCAGTGTCAATTGAAATTTTATCTTTGTTTGATTTTTAATAGACCATATGCATTGGATCTGCTTCTGTAAAATATCATGAAGTCCATAGACTACTGTTGTCTCGCATATTTGATATATTTCTGTCAGGTGTGCTGTATTGTCATTCACATGCAGCAGTGATGGAGCAAATGGGTTCTGTGAAGTTTCATTGCCCTCTGGAATAGCAAAGGCAAGGAAACTGGAAGCAAAATTCTCCTGGGTGCTCAGGACATGAGCATCTCTTGCTGCATCCTTCCATCCCTGCTGCTCCTTCAGAGCCAGCTGCACTGGGTACCTGGGGCAGGCAGGTCTTCCCAGCTGAGGCAGAGCAGTCTGTGCTAATCCTCCAAGACCACACCTTTGCTTCCTCAGATGTCAAAAATGCCAACATCAACCCAAGTTGTAAAAGTATCTGGCACAGATGTCTTTCACACAGACGGACCAGAACCTGCAGGAGCAGTGCCTTCGTCTCCTGAGCTCAGTGTATCAGCCTTGAGTCTGAAGGACAACCTGCAGTATTAGCAAAGAACACAGCTCATGAGTTTATGCCTGCTCAAACCCACCTGCACATCTGTTCTTTGCCCAGTTCCAGAGCTCTACCCAAAGCTTTAGAAGATCTCTCAGCTCTGAAACACCAGCAGGACCTACAAGCCACCCTCTGTCCAGTTTCATATCATCTTTCACATAAAGATCTTAAACTAATTTGCTGGCATTAATTAAGCCTCATAAACTCCTGTGGGAGTTAAATAAATGTTGTTATACACACTTTATACCAGAGCTTACCTTAAGAGTTTTTCTAAGTGCTCATTCCTGCTGACCTATGCAAGAGCTGCAGTCAGCATGAATATGCTGACATGCTGAAATCCTGCTTCGTGCAGGTAAACCTCAGTTTAGTTTTCCACTCAAGCAACATATGGGAAAACACACACTTAACTATGCCCAGCATGATTTAAATATGTTGCATACTCAAGGGCATACATGAAATAAGACATGTCAACTAGACTGTTCCAGGCTTTGTAAGACAGCCAATACACTTGCAAGTATGGTAGTCTCTGGACAAAACTATAGCATTCATTTTTAATATCATGAAAACTGATCAATTCTGGTTTAGATTTTAGACACCGAGCAATGTTGGACTTTTTTGAGCCTTTTAACTGACAGTTGTATGAAAGGTACTTTGGTTTTCCCACTAGATCCCTTTAAAGCAGGCCATATGCAGTCAGTTGAGCTGATGCTGTGCATTTTTACGGAGTTTATATAAGTTTAACCCCTGGATTAATATGCCTCTCTTCAGAGATTGGGCTGTTGGAGTCCTTTACTTATTCCTCTAAAACACAGGTGATATTTTTGGCACTGCTGCAAGACAATCTGTCTACATTGCTGAGCCTCCCATCCAGTCATGAAATGAAATGTTTTCTTTTTTCCTTGAACACCACAAGAGTTGCTGAGGTTTCAGTTCTGACTACGATGAAACTCGTAATTTTGTCATTGGCTTTACTAGGATCAGGACTTCCCCCAGACCAAAGGTATCCACTGACAGTCAGTGGACCCTTGGGCATAAATGGACCACTTCTAAGTCAGCATACAAAAAGCCAATCTGTCATGCATAGTTTTTAACTCTCTCTGTGGACACCCTTGAAAACCATTACAGACCCATATTCTGAGAAACATTGAAAGCCATTTCCCTTAGACACTGAGAAAGATAAGTTCAATAAAAAACTGAAGTCATGTCAGCGCTGCTCAGTTTGGGTCTTTATTGAGGTCTCTTGACAACAATAATTGTTGTTTCTTATATGCATGTCCAAACTGTGGTCCAATCTGTGGGTGTCCCAACTTGATGGACACTTTTCCTCTATATTTAACAGCACATATGTCACTTGTGTCTTGAACAGCCTAATCTAGAGGACAGGACTGGACTTCACAGTATCATCCTGTCCCCAATTTCCACTCTGCATGTGCTAAAGCACCAGTCTCTCTTTCTTTTTCTGCATTTGCCTTCATCTTAAAATGTCTCAAGCCCACTGCACAGCTGTGGGGTCCTTAGGGATTTTGTCAGTGCTACAATACGCAGGAAACCTCCTGCAATTGAATTAATAAGGTTTGACTGCAAACTTGCCAACTACCCAGATTTTGCTTGATAAAGACAGTTTTGGGTTATTTTAGGCTTTCAGGAACTTGGCTATACCAGAACTGCAGGAGTCAGGCAGAAAAAAACTACTTAGAAATCTTAATAGGAGAGAGGAACGCACAGAGCCATTTGAAAAATGCTCCTGCCATGACAGCTAAGGCCCCAAATACAGCCATCTGCCTCTTTTTTCCCTTTCCTCTTTGCTACACTTCCTCTCCCAGATGTTTCTCATCATCTAAGGTAGCAATTCAGGCATTCACGTAACTGATCCTAAGGAGTGTGCTGCATGTGATTAGCATCAAGTCACCAAAGAAATGCAATTAATCCCTGTTTAAATAAAAAACAGATTAGATAAGATTAAACATATTAGCAATGGGCAAACCTCAGACAGTTTGTAGACCAGAATTGAGCTGGAAAAGTGTTTGGGAGTGCCAGTATAACCCAGATCCTATCCAGTTTCTGGTATTGCCATCCAAGAAAGATGAAAAGCTCAAGGAAAGCTCTCCTGTATGGTACTTTGCACTTCCTGCACTCCAATACAGTTGGAAAAAAAAATCCCACTCTCACAGTATGTTGACTTTTGGCATCAACACCTCTGATTGTGGTTGGAACAAGAAAATATTGAGGGTAGAGTTGTCCACTTACTACGCAGGGTTTAGTTGAAAGGACTTGTTATAGTTAAACAGATTTCAGGGTTGGTTTAGTTGGCTGGTCTGTTTTCTTATAGGCTGAATTTGTTTCTAGGCAGGAAAATGACCACTTCCCTGTTATCCCATTGGTACTCATGATGTTGTATGTGCCTCCAAATGAGCATTTTGAGCAACTCATCTTCACAAAAATAACTCCCATCTGCTGATGGCGGTTCGCTTGTTGGTATTCTGATTTCAACAACATTGGTGTCAACATCTGGAATAGAAACATTTTGACCAACTCATTGAAGTGTTTGCAAATAGTGAAAGACTCTTCCCTAGCAGCTTGCAGATCTTGCCTGATTTGCCACCAGGAGTGGGCTTCAGCTCATCTCACTGCACTATCTGCACCTCTGTTTTTAAAGTGAACCTGGAAACTAAACTTTTAAGCAACATATCCTGAGATTTATTATTTCATCAGAACCAATCTTCATTACCCTTGTTCACAAATTTCTACTATTTCTACAAGTAGAATAGAACTACAGAATTAATCAGAAAAAAATAAATTATTCATTAAAAAACTAATTTTAAAAGTCTTTCTGGGAAGATAGGACAGATAGGTGGATGACTGGACTGACTCTTAGGAAACTTCTTTGAAGAACTGTCTTTAGTGTAATACCTGTCTGAAACGAGCATCTTCTAAAGTCTTCTTTTACATACAGTCCAATCAAAGTAAAAAGTGAGGAACAAAAACACTGTCTCTGGAAAGAACAAAGAAAATCACTCAATATCAAACTGTATTCAGAATTATCCATGTAAGAATGGTCACTCCAGAGAACATATTTATAGTGAAATGACAAGCAGAGGCTGTTGGGGATTACAAGCATACACATGCATCACAATGTAGTCGTTTCCCACTTCCATGACTATTTTCAAAGTCTTTAGTTTGAAGAAGTGAGATCAGAGACAGCCAGGGCCTCTCCTGTTGGGCTGGTCCAGCTAACCTCTGGAAAGCAGCCATTCAGTACACATCATAATTTGCTGTCAGTCTGAACTGGAGCCACCATGAAATCAAACATATGGGGCCAGATACTCAGCCAGTGCAAAGTAAAGTAGCTCCACAGAAGTCAACTTATGGCAGCTACAATCTGATCGATGGTGTTGAGTATGCTGGTAAAGCTTCAGCCATTGGGCAAGAATGATTTCACACCTGTTTCCCAAACATTTATTTTTCATGGCTGGATTTCAACTCCTTTCCTCACAGTGACTAGCACCCTCCTTGAGAAAGAGCCTTACTGAGTTCTCAGGTATACATGGAAAATTGAAAAAGGGCTCAACAGGAGGGGAGCAGGATCTTCAGTGCTAAAAAATTAAATGCCTCAGAGGTCTCAAACCCTAGCTCTTTTACAAACTAAACAAAAATCCCTCTCTCGCCTTAAACCTACCCTCAGAAACTTTCAAAAACATGGCTTGTCAAACATTTTGGATTTTATTTCTAATGAAATGCTAATAAAAATGTGGAACGATAATTTATTTTGTGGTGCTGCACTCAAAGAGTGAGAATACTTAGTAGCTGTGTATTCAAGATGAATTGCTGGGAAATGCTTTTAAAATCCGTCCTGTCTTTTACCTGTTTAGATTTATAACACCTCAGATGTTAACAGCCCTTAGGTGGCTTCTTAATGCCAAATGTAAATACAAAAACAAGAAGAAAATGTTCCTCATGCATTCATACATATCTTTCCTGGCAAAAGGCCACTTCTGTCACTCAGAGCTCAGGCTGTTCTTCTTTTAATTTGGCATCAATTCCATGGCTGCTGTTAATAGTATTATTTGTGTTGGAGGTAAGCCAGACAACACACTTTTCTAACCAATTTGTCCAATAAAATGGATTATTTTGTTAGTTAATCTGTCACTTCTTGAAAAGAGAAATCTTTAATACCATTTGTACAAATATTCTTGGTTTATGTCTTATGCTTTCTCATTGCCCTGCATCAATACCAAAGCTTCTACAGAGCTAATTAAGTTTTGATACATTCACAGAAAAATGACTGTTCAGCCTTGATCAGAATCTTCATTTTGATACTTCTTTTTTTTCTGGAGATTAAAAATAGTGATTCTTTCAACTCTGGGAGGATAACTTTTCTTGTCTTATTCCTACAGTCCTTTGCCCACACAGCGCATCAGCTTTTTCCTGGTAAAAATGGAAGATGGCACAGTAAAATTAACAAAGCAAGCTTCCCTTCCCACTATGGAGTGATGCCATCAGCTCATCCCTCCTTGCCCTCATCAAAGCCTGAGCAAATGGCTGGCTCCAAACAAGGCACACGTGGCTGAGCAGCCCTATAAATGTGTAGGTTTGGTGAACTGGAACATTAAACAAGACTAAATGTTTGAACACACCCTACAGATTTTCTTCCCTGAACTGTTTTTCCATCTTTGCACATCTATCAGTTTTCCAAGGTTTAAGAGCTCATGTCTGAGACTGTGACTGCTCTGTCTGAAGATGTTAAAAATGGCCAGCAGGTTCAGCAGTTACTGCAGATGGCCTGGCAGATGAGCAGATGAACACGCTGGGGTACCACCTTCTCTTAAAGAGGAGCTGGAGAATACAGGGAGGAGAACAAAACATTAAAATCTTCATAACCATGTCTAATAAAAATGGTCATACACAAAAATCAGATCAATAAAATATGTTAGATTTTAAGAGCAATCTTGAAAGGATTATTAAAAAAAAAAAAGAAACATGGAAAAAAAATCCCACACATTACCTAAGAATTCATTGTTTCCTATGCTGGACTGCAAATGAACAGAGACAGATATTGTGTGAAAAACACTGCATGTTCACTGACAGTCTGGTTTTACTTTTAATACAGCTTAAATCAGAAGCACAGTAAGCAGGACTGCAAGGAGGCATTGAACATAACCTGGGTAATTCTATTTGGCCTCAGAAACTGCACCTGCAGCAAGGCAAGCATAAGTACCTACTACCTCCTTCCCATATGGATCCAGGTGGTTAAGTGCCTGTCTGCAGTGTATTCGGGTCTGGAATATCTTCTAAGTGGAAAGTAGGCACCTTGATGGAGCTGATGTTAATTAATTTTATTTTCTTTAACTGTAGCCATCAGCATGCCAACACACTGGTTTGGCCAGCATTCCCTGCTCCAGGGTGAGCCCACAGCCCAGGGCAGTGTGACAGGGGCTCAGCCGTGTGCAGCTGGCAGGGCAGCAGCCTGCCTGGCCACTGTCCTTGGGCACACCGAGGAGCTGCCAGCAGCTGCCTGCTGCCCACACATGCCTCTGGGCAGGAAGGACGGTGCAGGACGAGGAGGTACCAATGCACAGACCTGCTGTGCTGTAACAGTGCCCACAGCAGCTGTGCCACAATGACAGCAACACCAAGCCCTACTCCAGAGCAGCCAAGTCAGCATCATGCCATGCTCAGCTGATGTTCCCCCAAAAACGTCTCTGCTGGAGAGCTGCTCCTCCTTTGGAGCTGCAAGGATCCCTCAGGGCAGGCTATTCAACTTGGCCTGATGAATATTTAAACCAAAGGCTATTTCCTCTCATGTTTAGGAGTCTAAACATTGACAATTTATATCTGACATCTCTTAACTCAGGGAATGGCTTTATATAAACATGTGTTTGGTGTCTTCTGGTTTCTTTCTCAACCAAACCCTTTAGAAAGTGTACACACACACTTCATAATTATGTGAGCAACATTTTCCTACTGCTGAGTACTGGAGAAGTGCTTGGCATAGCATTTATTCCAGCTTGAGCCTCTGCATTCAAATTCCCAATGCACGGTGAGGCTGAAGCCTGGACTTCATACTCGCTGTTCCTGACAAAACGTGCCTGCAGTCCAAAGGAGAAGATTGTTTATGAGCTTGGAGTCCATGCACCTGGCCTCCTGCACTGCCAGCCCCATCCCAGCACAGGTCTCCAGCCTGACTGGAGGAGATCCTCTGTGCTCTGAATTCCTTGGAAAGCATCCGCTGTTTAACAAAAACATTCTATTAAAGATGCTCAAATGGAGGCTCTGCATTTTTTAATGCAAAACATGAGACATTTGTGGTCAAACAGTGCAATGCTTACAGCATGCAACATTGTGAGAACTCCCAGAGGTAACACCCTGTGTTATCCATGTGGAGCACCATGGTCCCAGGCTGTGCTATGCATGGCTTTTGTCACCTGTCCATTTCCAGACAGGCTGGGGTTTACCTCACCATTCCCCATGAACCTTCTCACCAGAAAACATACTTACCTGATGACTTGAAACAACAACTGATAGAGCTTTCAGGAGGACCTCTGTTTCTGAAAAATGTATAGATACATAATAAAAACAAAAAACATCAGTGAGCAATTTATTAGAATTGGAGGCTTACCTGTTTTCTAACCCATAAGCAGACTGCGGAAGGCATTCCTTTGAAAATCCTTGTGTTTTCTACACAGTGTTCCACTTTGTGCACATTTATGTGCTTACCCTGCAGACATCTCAAATGCCCCAGAAAGGACAAAAAAGCAGCAAGAAGAAGACTGTGGCTGAACCCAAAGTCTTTGCAGACACAGACAGGCATTGTAACTAGATTTATCCAGAAACATTCCAAAGCAAGGACCAAGTTTCCAAAATGCCTAAGAGTCATCTTTAAAGATGGAAAAGTAGCTCTCAACACAAGCCATCTCACACTACCTATTTACTGGACAGGAGTAGAGCCCACTGCAGTGGAGGGAGGTAGAAATAAGCAACCTGAAGAAAGCCCTCCAGCCTGAGTAAACTGCCCAAGAACAAGAGATGCATTCCTTGTAAGGAATGGTCCTGGAGCTTGTGTCACTTCACACAGGCTGCAGGTAGCCAAACACACCAGGGAAATACAGAACAAAACTCAAATTGCAGCTAGTGGGAGGATTTATAGGATATCTGTTTTGCTGAGTGGGTTCTAATGGGCTTTGAGGGCCTAAGGGATTGTATCTGTCCTGAGCCTGACAGCAGGCTTGTGGACAAAGGGCTGCAAGCCTCGACAGGATCACCAGCCTGACAGCAACCAGATTGTCACTGTCATAAAAAAAAGCTTAGGAGCAACTGCTGGTGGTAACAGACCCACATAAATTTTGAATTTAATGCCTTGGAAACAGGCAGGTCCTTCCCAATCAGGGAATTCTCAAGGATACAAGAATACAAAGTTCTAGCTGTTTTGTCCTGTCTCAGAAGTCTACACCTGTCACAACAATACCTCAGCACTGAAGTGGGATTGACTCTAATTAGTGTACTAGCACTTTTTCTCAGGCCTAAAAACCAAACACTGGTGTTGCATCATAACAAGCATCAGCTTTGCTTCACAGATGCAGGTGCCTTAACCCTTTCCCTGCCTTGCAGAGCTTTAAGCCCTAATAACGAAGGAGGGTTGTCTATCTGTGCTATGTGTTTATAAAACCCCTTTGGGTTTTATCAACCCACAGGCCCAGTTCTACACTCCCTGTGTTTCTTGTGTACCCAAATGAGGGTATGGAACAGCCTGATCCATACAAATTTGGTACCTGGGGGAGGAATATGGTGTAAACAATGCACTTCTGAATATAATACTCAACAGAAATACATTCCAAGAGAAATCTGCAGAGCTTCTCAGGCAACGTTAGCTGTACTAAGTAATGCCACACCCAAGGGTGAACACTGCTGGTGTGGGGTTTATCTTGTATTTAAGAAAAGCCATAAAAATCACTCCTAAACAGGCAGAGGCTTATAGATTCGTGTAGGCATGGCTGCAGCAAAGCTGTGCCAGACACACAGATGGATCCATCTCACTCTCTGAAGGCTTGCTGCGATCAGCCCCAGTATCCTCCCTGATGCAGTGGCTCCTGCAGTCCTTCTGATTTTTATACCTAGAAGCATGAAGTGCTGCAAGCAGAACTAAATGGAAATGCTCCAGGTTCTGAGTCTCTCTTCAACCTTTGAGACCACTAAGATAAACTAAGTCAAAATAAATTTTAAAATAAAATAAAACAAAACAAAACTAAAATAAAATAAAATAAAGTTATATAAAATAAATTTTAGGTGAACATCCCACAACTAAGTTCAAGAGAAAAGCACACATGGCACAGTGTTCCAGCTTGGAGGTCTCTATCCTCACATAATACTAAATATCTTTAGCATTAAGTATTTCTAATTTATTATCATTTGCAAGCATCTGGACAACCTGGCAGCTGCAGCAGGGTTGGGGTTTGAATCACAGGCTAATAAAATCTGTAGTGAAACCTGTAAACCAAACACATGAAGTCAGATGAGGGCATTAGTTAGTGTGTGTCACTGATGTGTTAGCTTCAGCCCCACGCTGGCCACGGTGTGAAGGTGCAGGGATGAAGCAGCCGAGGTCTGGCAAGCCGCTTGCCAAGGAGCTTCCTGAGAGGAGTTTGCAGAGACAGACACGTGTGTAGCACTGCACCGAGGGAGGTGCCAGCAAGCCACAGCAGTGGAACACACTCCCAACCTTCATACTCTCTCTCTGAGGACACACCTCCTCCTGCCTCAGGATCTCGGCTTGCACTTGGCTGTGGAGGGGCCCGACAGTTTTGCTTCTCTGATGCTGTGCCCTGGCTTCGGCATTTTTGCATTTTGTTGCTTTTCCAGTGAATTCCAAAAAAAAAAAAACAACCCTGAGCTGCATTTGGCAGTCCTGCATGGGGCAGGTGTTCATAGCGAGTCATAGCGAGAAAATTGTTTTCCAAAGCAAGCCAGACTCTTAACTTGTGACATGGGATAGAGTTTGGACTAGAAAAAAAACCAAGCACATACCTGAACCATCAGTATCA
This sequence comes from Drymodes brunneopygia, assembly GCA_013400955.1. Taxonomy (NCBI): domain Eukaryota; kingdom Metazoa; phylum Chordata; class Aves; order Passeriformes; family Petroicidae; genus Drymodes; species Drymodes brunneopygia. The sequence continues at coordinate 430,281 of VZTZ01001568.1, forward strand.
TATGTTGCTTTGACCTAAAACAGTCAGAAGTCCATCCTCTCTCTGCACAGGCAACAGAATTTTTATGAAACACCCTGACACCTCTCGGTTTCTAAACTTAGGTGTTTTTCATGCTAGCTACCTCCTGCCAGCAGTCATTAAAAGTCCTTGCCCAGTCCCTGGCTGTCCACAGCACTGCCTCAGTCACTCTGCTCGGGTGTGGGCGGTTGTGACAGCTCAGCGCTGCTCAGCTGGGATCAACCATGTAGAAAAAGCACCTTCATCTTGTCTGCTCACGGGGAAGAAACTTACCCCCCCCCAGAAGACTACAATGGAAAGAAAAACAGGGAAAGAGAGAAGGAAAGAAGAGAAGAAGGAAAGAAGGGTAGAAGGAAAGAAGGAAAGAGCACCTTAACTTTATTTTAATGAGTTTTCACAAATGTATCTCAAAAGGTTGATTTTTAACTTCCTTTCAAATCTCTTCTTCCTTCCTTCCACCGTTCCTTCCACCCTTCCTTCCTTCTCTCTTCCCTTCATGATTTTTTCCTCAGCTGTCTTGTCTTGAAAACCAGCAGAAGAGAGAATATGCAAAAGACAAAAAAACACAAAAGAAAAGTACAACTTTACCAAGTTGAAGGAAAGGTGGGTGCAAATCCCAAACTACTTTGTTAGTATTTTTGAAAACTGACATTTGAAAAAAATTAAAGGTCTTTTCTGTTTTAAATAATCTGTCTCTATTTTATCTATTTTCTACATCTATGAAAAATATACTCTTTTGGTAGAAGGTGATTTGTTTAAACTCAGACTCTGAGAAGTTTATACAGAATCTCCCTTTTCTTACAAAGGTTTAAAGACAATAGATCTGATAAGTCATGACACTAACAAATTGTCTACAATTTACTTAGGAAAGATTTTTGTTTAATGGTTTGTTAATTTTTAAGGGTCATGGTACAAGATTGACCTGTGGGCAAATCAGGTGGTTTTGGCCCAGGGCACCAGAGTACTCCTTTCAGCTTGATAAACTAATAAAACAGTTGGTGAAGTTCACTTTATGTACACAGGGTGAGGGTGACATTGGATATTTCACCCATATGGGCAAAAACGAACTAACTCAGTTCTGTACAAATATGAAAAATTTTCCATACTGATTTTTAATGCTTAAAAGGTGACTCCTATTCTAAAACTTGCTAAAGAAGATTTTAAAGAACAAGAAAGTGAAACAAGGAGGGAAAAAAGGGGGGGNTGTTTTAGAAGGAAACTTCGTGTTTCTTGACATTCCCAAGGAATTAATTTGAGGCTTCTGGTTTCCAGACAGCAGTGTGAGCACATAACCAAGCTCTCCAAGCTTTGCTCAACATCCCATGAGCAAAAGATCAAGGGTTGCCCCAGTAGAGCAGAAGCTGGTGCAGTAAATGTTGCTTTTCTCTCAGCCCCAGAAAGCGTAAAAGGTCATCCAAGTAAAGATCACCAAATTTTTTGGCAGTGTTGTGCTTCAGTCACATGAGGTTTCATGGTTAAACAAGGCATGGAAAGGGAAATTTGCAAGTATTTTTTTCACCATTTTGGTAGCTGGGTGAGGCAGAAATACAATAACCGAGAAACTGTGGGGCTGTGAGGAAGAAAAGCCTTCCTGGCACATAGTGAGCAAAAGTGAGAGACAGAGAGGATGAATTGCAAGGGGAAAAATATACTATGAAAAGACATGACTAAAAATTTAAATGTGAATGAGTCAGGACATAAAGTAACTAGTTTTCTTTTAAACCCATGGTTTAAGAAAGAGCCTATAATCTGATGGAGATGTCATCATTTCAATGGAAGTGTAAAACCAGAATCAGGATTACTTACTCTCACTAAACATTTGCTGGCCCTTTTTTTTACGTAGATTCTGGCCTCAGGGATCTTTCTCCAGGCATGCTTGTCAAACTCCAGTTTAGGTCTCCATATGCTACTTTCCTATAATATGCCACTTTCCTGTAGCTCATCCCATCATTTCACTTAAAGCACTTGTTTCTAAAAATATTGTTATGCAGCCACTGTGGCAGCACACAACCTCGAATCAGTACCAAATGATAAGCAATAAACCTGCTGTACACTCTGGCCCTGTACGTTTCTCTCTCAGTAGGGACCCCTCCAGACAGCTACATGCATACAAATTATTTTAAATTATCAAAGGTGCCATCTCGAGCTCAATACCCCCCTGTGTATGCATCCACACTTATTAATTTACACATAGATATAGCAAGATGCCATGAAATCCCATCATTAAAAGAGCTACCCAGTTCCTGCCATCACAACCCTGATGAAGGTAAAACTACAGCTGGGGAAGAGGACAAAGTGTAAAAAAAGATACCAGGAGCAAAGACACCTCACTTTGCCTTGCATAGGGCTGAAGCTGAAATGGTCTTGGGTAGTTATTACCCAGTAGCTCAGGTTGATTTGTTCTGCCTGTGAGTTTTGATTTGGAAATACAGCAAGCCTGAGGAAAAGGATATGAAATGACCTGTAGTTGGGACTTATATTTTTCCTTCCCCAGTGGATGTCCCTGTATACCTGCTTGCAGTGTAATAGTGCAATAAATTGAGTGCATATCTATACCCACAAAGGGTCAAATGCTGCTCAGAATTACACCTGTGTAAATCCTCAGTAACTCCACTGGCCTCACCGGAGTTATTTGGCACAGATTTACACTTGTGTAACTGAGAGCTGGTTTTAAGCTACAGTATGAAAAGTGTTTCACCTTCAGGGTAAAAAAATGCTACTAATGTCAGTTGTTGTTACATTTAAAATAACCAGAAGGAATTTCACCTGGATGGGATCCATCCACAATCCATGACATTTGCAAGAACCTTTTCCCCTTATTTCTGGTGTGCATGGATACATGTCAAATTTTAATTCACAGCGCATCCATGCCTTTTGTTTTGGAGGGACTATTATGCCTTAGATCAATCATCAGGTAAAGGTGTCTATATTGATAACACATTTGCCTCTGAGATGCTACAGGATGTTCCAAGCCAGATTTCCTTTGAAGCCAGGCACCACTTTTATTATCCAAGCATGAAAAATAGCTCACATTCATGACATCAAAATGCAGCCAGCACACAATGCTGAGAGCTAAAATGAGACTCAGTTGCATCATGTAAACCCAGAGGAATTGTAGGCACTTTTGCTCCCATTCCTGGGATGCAGGTGTCCTGCCCCAGCACAGGTCCTGTGCTCCTGGGGCTGCTCTGCTGCAGCAGTGTCACCCTTTGGGCACAGGGCAGGTGGCCACGCTAAGGAGGGGGATGGATCGAAAAATACAGACTGTCAATCGTGACCTTCAGCATCCATCGATCCCAAATTGAGCTGAATTCCTGTAAAATATCTGAGCCACCAGTGATGATGTCAGAAGGGTTCTGGCTCTAGGGATTCAAGGACTAATTTTCCTGAGGTCTTCCCACCTCATTCTGGCTCCATGCTGGAGGTTCAGAGGGAATGATTTGACACTCCTTCCTGCCAAACAGATAAATTTCATTAAGATACAACAGAAAGGTATGTGAGTTTGCTTTGTAACCCTATTAGAGCTTACAAAGCAGTTAGTTAGAAATACAAACTTTGTTCTTTGAATAACCTCAGCTTGAACTGAGTCCTGGAAGGACCATCTTTGAGTTAAGGCAATACGAAGCAATAAAGCTTCCTGAGAACAGAAGACTGCCAAAGTTTAAATGGTATATTTTATGATCTGGATTATTGTCCATTGGGGAACTTAGATGAAAACACAGACTCATTTCATTTAGGTCTCTAGTTGTGATTTGAACCATGATCCAAATTTCCAATAAAAATACTCGAAGAGAAAAGCTAGTGCTTTATCCACTGCATACCAAGACTTGCTGGCCCTTTCCTAAAAAATCACAGTAATCCAAGGTCAAATAATACATGTGCAACAACTTGAATACTCCACAGAATTTCAGCTCCCACCATTTCTTCTCTTTCAGTGGTGCAAACCACATACAAAATGATGTACAGTGGGGCACATCAGACGTCATAGCAACAATTACACAAATCATGTGCAAAAATATGAACAAGAAGAAAAACATCTCTATAGAAAGGCAGCATTTCTACAAACGATTTTGTGCAATAAATCTTCACTGTTTCTTGGGCTCATCCTGAGAAGCAGTTGGTACCATGACCATATTCCATTCTGTCAGATGAGGCACAAAAGTGCATGTGCACAGATATGTACCAAGCATATCTGTGTCTGCATCTCGGGAAGATAGACATATTAACAAATTAAAAGCATGTGACCAAAAGCATGTTCATTGTTTTCTCCTCAGGGGAATGAGATTCAAATGGTTTATGTGAGCTGCATGGAAACAAATAAAAATCTCTAAATAAATCTCTAAATAAAATTGACTACAACCAGCTACATTCTCTCATGCAAAATGACAAATGGTCTGACTTTTCTGAAAGGTCATTAGTCAAACTCAATTTTAAAATATTCAATTCAGGGAAAAAATCTCGAGATGAAAGCCAAACCTTTACAGAGCACTAAAGAAAAAAACTCTACCAACATGTTTTTTCTCACTTATCCCTATTAAAAAACCTCAACTGTAGGCTATATTCAAGTCAGGAGAAGACAAACAACTATTTTTTCCTCTGACAAGTAAACTGAATTTAGGTCTGCCTTTACACTTATCCTACACAGAAATGCAGCAGAACACATACATTGTTCTAAAGAAGAATCAGAGGTAGCTTGAAATACAGAAATACTCAGAAATACAGTGCAGAAAAACCACAGAATAGAGAAGCCTCAGTTCCTTGTCTTGACACAGCACCTTACAATGCAGGAGGGAGAAGAACTGGCTCTCCCATAAATTTTTTCATTTCTGCCAATATATTAGTGCCTTGAATTGGTGTCAGCTTACAGGTCCTGCACTGCTTTTATGTTCATTCTCCGTTAGTGGCAATGGGTAAAAAATATTTCATTCATACACTGAGAAAACAAAATGTTTCAAAAATGTTCTCATTTCATTTTAGGCAGAAGACAACTTCATCTCTTCTCCCTCTTTGCATGCTTGCAAGTAATGTTGTGTTGGAATACTGATCCAGATGCTCTCCCAGAATCCCAATATCTCAGATTCAGTGTCCTGCTTGAGGACAAGTCATTTGTATGAAGTAGAATTGCCTGCACAGGAGAAACCAGGAAATACTCTTCCCCCAGTACTTGAGGTATGAGATCCCACACCTCTCTAAAGTGCCAGAAATGCCCTCTGGATTACTCAGTGATCTGCATTTCCCTCCCTCTCATGTTTTGCCCTGAAATTCCAATCTGAATCTAAAGTCTCTCTGTGGCAGCTGTGCCAAAACAGGGACATATTTGCAAATCATCACTGTCTGTCCCAAAATGCACTCCACTTTGTCAAAAAACCACAAGAATTCCTGTGTCTGAAATTTGTTACCCAACAGTTACTGTTTTGTTTTTCTGTCATGATTGGAAGACTGACCCCTGAGAAACAGTGATAAATACACAGTAAAAAGAAATACCATGCTAGTGAATGTTCTAACTAAATATAATTTGTGCATCCATATTAAATTCATGAAATCTATAGCCCACAGAGGAAATACTCTGAGATCTGCATCAACAATTGATTTGATATCAAAAAATGAGAAAGAATTTGACTCAGCAATATCAGAATTCTCACAGCATTTTGCCTAAAAGTGTCTGTAATCTATTCTTCAGCTAATACTCCAGAGTACATCCATAACTCCAGAAGGCTGGGAACATAAAAGGGCCTTAAGTCTGAGCATTTGGACTGCCCCTCATCTTTGAATCATGCTCACTACTGCACCTGGATTAATAAGAATTAAATTAGTCCATTCTACCAAAAATCAAAGGAGATTATTTTGCATAGGACATAGGAGTCATGAAGTGAAAAAAATCCACTTGCACATCTTGAATATGAACTGCATTGTTTCAATGGGACTCCTTTTTGTCAAAATTTTTGGCCACTGGTTCTGTATGAATACAGAAAATCATTATTCATAATTTGTGCTTATCATTCTCCCATCTCTGTTACTTAAGTAAGGACGCAAAGCCATGCTATGTGGCCAAACACAAGTAATAAATTAAAAAAGTTAATGAGAAAACCTCTTGTCTGAAAATTATTGATCCAAATTTTATGGCAAAAACTTTTAAATATTGAATACAGCCATGGCTAATAGGACTGATTGGTTCATGGAGGATTGTCTCAAGCTGCACAGTTTTATTAATATATGTATGACTAACAATTTCTCTATAAAAATATATTAAAACTGTCAGATTTATAAAAGTCAGACAAATCCTCCATTTTTCTGTCCACAAACTCTCTAAATCCCTTTGCGGAAGATCCCAGACCTCAGCTGCATTCCTCAAGGATTTACAGGGCACCAGAGGAACAGCAATCTGCTCCAAATGAATATATGCATTCAAAGGTATATGGAGGCTTTTCCAGCTTTTCACGTACTTCACTCAGATCAGTCTTCCTGAAGGCACTGGATGTATTTGCAGGGGCAGTTTTAATCGCTCTTCCACTCTGCCCCTTCACAGCACATCCATTGTCTCTTGCTGATGGGAATAGCTGCCATGCAACTAGAGGTGAAGGGAAGAGCAGCTGGAATATTGGAGGGAATCCACAAAATCAGGGAGAAACCACCACACATACTTAACAAGATTTACTCCTCTTGCAAAAATATGAGCTAGGACTGCAGATCAGATTCTGATCTCAGTTACTTGTGGTCTCAATCTGAAGTACCAGCATTGATTTCGGCAAAGCCTCCCAGGATTTAAGGCCCAACCCAAAGATTGCCACTGATCTGTGCTGACTGTGTAACAGATGGTAATTCCAGCATAAGAATTTATCCTACAAAAGGTTAACAATGCTTCTATCAACACTGCATTAGGAAATGCTTTGTACTAACACACACAGTGTTTAACAAGATTTACTATTTTCTCTTTCCTGTTTGTTTGATCCATTTATGGATCCTTCTCCAATTCCAATTATAAATACAGATAAGCAAATTTTATTCACCCTGTCTACTATGTTTGCTTCATTTACTGTTGTTTGTATAAACAAAAAGAAAAATGCTACACGAAAAGCAAGAGAAAGTGCTACAGCTCAAATGCACCACTACAGAATGAACATTGGACAAAAATTCTTTTTCTTTCTTCTTTTCATTCCACCCTGTGTTTTATGTGGGATAAGTTATTCTTCATATTGCATGCCATATTTTTTTTGTTTTCTGGTCAGGAATGAAAATGTCTTCAGATGTGGATGCTGAGGAAAAAAAATATGGTTAATATGTTGTCAAGATTTGCTATGCTAAGTAAAAATGACATTGTTGCTGTACACAAATTTTTTAGTTGAATATTTACATAGATACTAGGATAAGCTGGTTCAGGATAACAGGATCCACCTGTTTTTCTATCACCTCAGTATGAATTAGATTAGCAGAATATGATTTATTTGGGTCAATAGGAAAAGATCTTCCCAGTTGTCCTGGAGATTTGAAAAAATAAAAAGGCCACTGCTGTATTTTGCACTACAGGTTCTGAAGAAATCTCTGCATTTTTCTGAAACCGTGTTTTAAAAAGGAAAAGGCTGCAAGAATCTTTTTTGCTGTTCTCTCTTTTCTCTCTCTGGGTAGAGGCCTCATGATTTGTCTCCAGTAGCATTTACAGCCATAAGAAAATTATTTTTTTCAGGAAATTTTTGACAAGCACAAAGAAAAAAGAAAATAGGTTTTTCCTTTAAAAAATAAGGAAATAAATAACAATTTTTAGAAACCAAACAAGCAATAAAATGCACCAGTTATTTCCTTTCAAAAAAATTTTTCTCACACTTGTGTTTTGGCTTGACTGAGTTTTTCTTCTCTTTCTTGACAAAAATGTTGAAACTTTCCCAAAAGAAGGAAGTTTTCAGAGATGATGTCAGAACCAAGTTTCCTGGTGAAAACCAGTTTTATGAGAATGTCAGTGAGGTGTTAGGCAGAGCAAGTGGGGAGGAAGGGTGAGGAAGCCAGCAGCAGTGGGTACCTGTGTTGTTCTGGAAGAGCAGTGCAGGACGTGGCAGGGGCAGACAGTGCTGCTCACACCTTTACAGGCACTGACTGCACATGGGCTGCTCCAGCTGTGCTCCCCCCGTGCCTCCCACTGCCCCTGCAACAGTGGGATTTCAGCCGGAGAGGAATCTCTAGAGATGTGAGCTCTTGCCTTGTCCAGCAGCCTTGGCAAGAGGTTTGCAAGAGCTTAAGATGGCTTTCGGAGCAATCCATCACGGAGTATTAGCAGCAGAGCACTGGATGTCAACACAGGAAAACTGTGTCATGTTGGTGCTAGAGGGAGATCAGTGTGTGGGAGACGGTGAACACAGAACCAGTGATGGACACGAATGTACAGACCAGAAATCACAGAGTGAGGGGATATGGGGAGGACACGTTGTTTGGCCTTATACCCTGCATTAGCGGATATTCAGGGTGGGGCAGGGAGCAGAAGAGCTCGCTCCTTCACTTCCTTCATATGCCAGAGCTCAGACACATAAGTATGGCAAACATTGTGCTTCTGAATGATCAAATAAATAAATAAATTGAAGGTTTTCTGCATGGTTTGGCCAGGCAGAGATTGGACTCCCCCCAATCAAAACAGACCTCCCTCTCCCCCCAAAATATCTGGAAAATGAAGCACGTTTAAAGCCCCACATACTGAGTATACCTTTCTTATGTTACAGGCTGCTGCCTTTTTCCACCCAACACATGGTAAGGATTATATTTAAATAAAGATTTAACACTCATAAATGGTTTCTTTTAATATTGCTGTAAAGTAATGGATCTTTTATGGGCAAATTTAAATGTCATTCCCCAACGTGCAGCTGTGCCAAACAGTATGGGACCATTTTATGCAGCCATAACCAAGGAGGCACTTTGACCAGCAGTGCCTGTGGGCAGAGTGTGGATTTTATTAGCCAATATGAGCTGATGACCCGTAAGCAGAGACAGTTTTTGCATCTTGTAAAGTCAACCATTGTAAAGGTAGCACCACATGCGGACAGTGAGCGGCTTCCAGCCCGGAACAGCTGAGCACAGCCTCCTGTCTTGGAGAGCAGCAGATCCTTTCCAGCTTGTGAAGGTTTTTCCCAACACCACTACCTGTTCAGGCTTCACCTCTCCTGGTGGGGATGCGGCTGGGCTGGCTTTGCACACACTGCTGAAGAGCTGGTGTCAAACCCTCTGTTTTCTGATCACCACCTCTCTGAGCATCTGCCCAGCTGAGCCAGCGTCGGATTCCTTGTGGTCCCAGGCAGAAAGTCAGATTTTTCCCTCCCATCCCCGCACAGGAGGGCTTGCATTGCTGCCTAATGCAGCCTTCAGCAGCTGGCATATGCAACTGAACACAGGGCTGTTTCAGATTAAACCAAGAGTCAAGTTCCCAGCCCGAAGTATTACATGGCAGAGATTTTCACTGCTCTTTCCAGCCTCACAAGATGAAGCATTTGGTGACTTTTCAGAACTCAACGTGGACTCTTTTCCAGAATTTGTTGCTGGAATGGGTGATTACTGCCCAGTTTAAAAATATTATTGACTTTTAATAAAAGGTAGGATTCTTTTGCTGTCTCATTTTTGCTATGCTGTATTCCTTGCAGAGGTGACTCTAGATATAACTATCCATGGAAAATTACAGACAAGGCTGGAATGGGCTTAATTGTCTTAAAATAATGGCCACTCCCCTTGCAAAATGTTATGTCATGTTTCTGCTGCCAGAAGACCTCAGTCCAAAGACATCTAAGTAATTATTTATGCATTTTCCTGACCTTATTTCCTTCCTCTTTTTAAAGGAATCTTAGTTTTTGATGTTTAGAATAAGTAAAATACTTTAAAAAATATCTCATTAAAAAAGCATCATACCCACCCCTAGCCACTGGAGATTCTCCCATGCTCTCTACATTCCACAATAGGCAAGCTCCTGCCAAAAAAAAACCCTGGCAGATCAATCCTCCCAGTGGAATGAGGGATCAGAAAATGTTATCCAAACCCTGCTGCAGCGCAGCCACTTGATAGGGCTCATTGCCATCCATGCAGCATATGAAAAGAAACCTGTTATTTATTTCAGTCAGCTTCTCACCAGCCAACTAAAAGGCATTCCAGACTGCTTTTGGGTCTTGATTCAGCAAATCATCTCAGCACGTTTCAGAAAAGATGTGACCATGAAATATCAAAGATGCACACTCACATTGTTTGCTGTGTGCCTCACACTGGCATGGGAGATGGCCAGGCAGAAATTTCCACAGATACCTGTCTGGGGACTACATTGTCAAGGGCATTTCTGGGCCAAGCAAAGAGACCAAATGAGCAGCAGCATTTTTCACTAGAACTGCTCAACTCTGTTTCATTGGTTCACTAAATAAATCTCAGATATTTATATATATATATATATATTTTTTTTTTTTACAGACAGGAGAAGCAACACAAGCCACTGCAGAGCACCAAAATTCAAGTCAGACTCTCTTTTCCTGCCTTTTGTACCACAGAGAAATGGAGCTGCCCAAAGATCTCGACATAGGGATTTAGTCCAGAGAATGTTCTTTTTCTTTGTTGGTTGGTTTTTTCTATTGTTATTTTTGGGGGTTAAGGTTTTTTTCCCTCTTGAACACATCAGCACACTCTGGGTTTGGTGATTAGTTTTATTTTGAATCTTGTTTTTGGTTCAGTGTAGATTTCAATATTTTCTTCACACTTTGTAAAGACTTTGAACACAAGAACAGCATCTCGTTCAATTTTAAAGCTGCGGTTTCCTTCCCCTTTTTAACTGCAAATCATGCTGTGATTTACAGTGGCATATTTTCGGAAAACTGGGCCAAGGCTTTTATAACTGGATGCTCCTAAAACCCTGTTTAAATTTTCTACAGGGGAATGCTGGGGCAGTGAGGGTTTCTTAAAATTAGGATTTATTTAAGAGACTGAGGAGAAACCCAGGAGCTTAACTTTATGCCCTGGTGTTGGAAATCTTAGCCTAGATTTACATTTTAATTCATCTGTCAGCACAAGCTCTGGGTAATGCAGAATTTCACTTTCTCTTTCCCTCCCACCTGCTCATGAAACCTCAACTAGCAATTCCACCCCCTTTTCATTAGGAGCTTGGCACTTCTCAAAGGATTCAAGCTGCATGGAACTGTCCCTGTGTAAGCTGAAACCAGGAGAAAATGCCTGAGCTTTCAGAATTCATTGCAGAGCAAAAAAGTTGAGTCCATTTTGCTGCGATTCAGCATGGCTTAGGAGCCAAGGCAAAGCTTTTTGTGAAACTGTGCTCAATTTAAAGTGAATGTGGATGGGGGTGGTAACAGGGAGTAGGCACAGTCAATTCTATTTTCCTGGGTAGTCTCAAGGTTTAGCATAAGAATGCAGAGAGCTCTAATATAGCTGAACTGTAAACTGCAAAAGGTTTTATGTATCAGCATTTTGACCTGCACCTAAAAATTAAGTGGAAGCAAAAAAAAATGTTGAACTATGTTAAATATTTTCAAGGAAGAAGGCAGTTGTCTTCTGTCCTGGTTGGATATACTTTTAGCCTTCATTTACACTCTGCTGTACCTCTGCTTTACCTCTGTTGGGGAGGAAAAAGCTATTGGACATGTGAGACTGCAGTGGAAATCGTCTGTGTGAAATGCCAGAGATCAACTCATAAAACCTTCTCAAAATAAAATAAAGTCAATGTCTTCTTTAGCTCTGGCACCAGAATTACTGCCTAAGCCCCAGGAAATTCTGGCTCCCTTCATCAAGGGGTTAAAAGCCACCATGCTGAGAATAATACATATTCTGCTCTCCTTTTCATATTCCCTGTCTACTCTTTCCTTTTCATACACCCTGACGGTTAATGACATCCCGTCCCATCTGGATAACAAGCACCATAAACAAACATATCTACCAAAGAACGTTGCTCAGATAATTGTCTTTGATGAAAATCAGTTTCATGATGTTCACATTACAGGCCTTTTTAAGCCAGTCACTCATTTCTGGAGATTTAGGCTTCAGTGGTTTGAAGACAAGTCTATATAAATGCACTTGCTAATGTAACACTTCTGCTGCAGTGTCACTGGCGTTTGCCACCTCTCTTCCACACTTGCAACAGATGCAAATCCTTTCCAAGCATTGGAAGGCTGGCCACATTCACAGGCCTTTCACAATAATGTGATCTTGAGAGTTTTGGATAACAACTCACCTTGTGTGATGGCACACAAGGACAGATGATGATGAACTGGAGGATGTGGGGACAGCTGGGACAGATCTGAGCTCCACAAACCTTCATTTCTGCCCCTACTCACTCTAAGGCAGCTGAAAAGCTCACAAGCTGGGCTCTCTGAAGTATGCAAATTAGGGAGAAGTTAATTCCCAGCCAGTCCATGGGCTAATTTTTTGCATTTTCCTTGATGGAGTCTAAACAAGTAAATATTTCTACATCTTTTTGAGTGTTTCCCCTTGAACAAAATACAAATGCACACAAAAACTGTCCTCAAACTGAACCAGTCCTCTGTCCCTGTTTTCCATCTTCTGTTTCCCTTCTCCTTTTTCTATTAGCTTTGATAATCATACCAAAATGGGTTGAAGGACTCATAGGCCAAAAGCTTCTTTTTTTCCCAGCAGGGATCCAAACATCACCCTGAACCTCCTGCTCACAAGTTGTTTTTTGTAGGTCTTGCTTCTCTGCGGGAACAGCTAATGTGTATTTTGTGAATGGACTGCTATTCTTTTTCTTACTTTACTATGGTTTTCATGCTTTTTTTGGTATTCTGGTGTTGAAAAATTTCTATGCTAGACCATATTTTGGTACTGAAAAGTACCTACCCTGTGTCTCAAGACTGTATCCTATTTTCCTGTTTGCTTACAGCCAAGCCACCAATAACATTTATGCTAAGAGTAAAAGAAAAACAGTATTCCAGAAGAATCAGCTACCTTACTTCTAAAATAGCAATCAGATGGTGTCTGGTTCTAGAAGTGCTCTTTTTTTCATATTCGGGAAGAAAAGTCTTAGTGAATAAAGTAATGCAAAGTATCAGGAAAATATTGTCGTTTTCCATATATTTATACCTCACATTACAACAAGTAAATTTTTATCCAGAATGTGATCACAGCCTGTGATTTCATCAAAGAGAACCAAATCTTCTGTTACGCAGCATGACTCCCTCAGTTATCTCTGCACGATGTGCTCTCTGCTCCCAGTGACCAAGTTCCCAGACTGTCCCATGTGACAGCACAGTGCCAAGAGATGCTTGGACTTCCCTGCCCATTCCTATAATGCCCCTGTGAACTTGGTGGCAGCAATTCCATCCACACAAAAGACCCAAAAATAAATAACGCTCACAGATTGAGCTGAGTAGCAAGCTTGCATTAGTCAGTGACCAAAACCAATAGCCAAAAGGAAAAACGAATTAAACCAGATGAACTTTTGCTTTTCAGGGCACTGGCTACAGAATGGCTTTTTTTATTCCCATTATTTCCCAGAGCCAGGTGCATAGGTGTGGAGGACCTGAGTGCTGGATCTCATTGTGAGGATGTTGAGGGAAGAGTGTAAAAAAAAGGGGTTTCAGCACACTGCTAAAAGGAGAGCAATGAGAGAAAGGCCACTAATTGTCCATAATGCTCTGGAGACATTTTGAAGGATGTTACATTGAGATCAGTATCAGCATTGTATAGATGAAGGCCCTGGGCAGCACCTGGTTGATTTTCACCATGACTAGAAGTATCCAAGCTCTCTCATCTCCCAACATCCATTTCTGCTCAGAAGTCTCATATAAGGACTTCATTTCTCTTCTCTAGCAAAGGGCAAATTCTTTGTGCCTGTCTGGACCACAGCCTCAGAGATGAGGCAGGATTGGAAGAGAACTTCAGGGTATGTGGGCAGACAGTGCAAAGAGTTAGCAAATGCCAGGTTGTATCAGAGCTCTGGCTTTGGCTCCCTTTGAAACACCTGGACATCTGCAATAATTTCCACTGCAAAGCAAATTAACTCCTGCAAAAGCCCACAGGGCTGGGGAGGAACTGAGAATTTCTGAAAGTTTGAAGAGGGCTTTCTGTTTTGGAAAGATGTGTTGCACAAGATTAATTACCTCATCATACGTTGCACTCGCTCAAAGTTGAGGACATCAAGGAAACTGGGAGCTACCCTGATATGGCAGCACTTTTCCTGGACCTGGGAAGCTATTTGAAAGCCTGGCCATGATGATCTGTACATGGCATATGTTTACTTTTAGTGTCATTTGGGAAGAAAACAGTCTTCTTGCTCTTTAGTAATGAATTTGTCTCAAGATTTCCATATGCTGAGCAGTTCTGAGTGGGCTGATTCAGAAGGCTGTGGCAGAATCTCAGTGTGCCACAGCTCTGCCAGTGAGCAACTTACTACAGAGGACCACTGTAACATGCTCACAGACCAGTCAGACCTTTGGGGGTCTGGCTGAGGTCCGTCTGTTTACTCTGTCCACCCTGGACTCTCCCAGAAGATCTCTTGAACCACAGTGAAGGACCAACCTTAACTCTGGGTCAGGCAGGCAAACAGTAGAGTTTAACAGAGACACCAAGTCACACCAGGTAGGACAGAAAAAAATGGAATAATCAAGGGCTGGGACAACACAGAGCCATTTTTTGGGTGTTGAGAAACCCCCCACTTAAGATATCACAGAGCAAGACCTCTCTCACCTTAACAAGCCTTCATCTAAATACTGCTTGGAAGGGCTGCATCTGGTGGATAGATGGAGCCAGTTCACCAAGCAACAGTGCAAGAGGGAGGGAATGGAAGAAAATGGCTATGGGTATTGGGCATCACTTCCTAAAATTGTTGCAGGAGCTCTGGCAGCTGAAAAATCCTTTAGTTTTCCAGCGTCCTTCAAAAGATCTCTGTGAAGCACACAGTGTGTTGCTCTGTTTATCCATACTGGCAAGATGAGACACTGATCTTACCCTACTAGAATGTGTAGAAAACCAATATCCTGTGGTAAAGCTTCAGCCTTATGCTTCTCTTTTAATATAAGCTGTCATTACTGAACCACAGTATTGCCCAGGTCTGTTTTACATGAGTCCTTGGCAAGACAATGTCAGCTGTACTTAATAAACAAGGTCTGCATTTATCGATTCAACGATATTGTAAAGGGTAAAGTGTCATCTGGTGTTACTAGAACATCAAACCTGCACATCAGATGTAAGAAAGCCATCAGTTGCTGGAGGGCTGCATTACCAGCTAACCCAGAAGGAAAAGCAGCATGTGAAATTTCCATGAAAAACCCAGCTCCCAAATTTTCAGTAAGAAATTGATTTCCTCTGTGATCAATCTCCCATCCCCCAAGCTGAAATGACATCGTGGACTTATGCTTCCTTCATGATAGCATCTAGTGTAGATTGGTTGTCCAGTACTGTCTTGGCCACAATTCCCTGGGACAGCCCTCTCCATCCCAGAGCCATTGAATGGAGCAGCTGTTTTTCTCATGCTGCTTCTGTGCAGGAGTCACAGGGATGCTTCTCACTGGATTTATTTTCTTTCCATCTTCTTTTTCCAGCAACCAATGGTGAATTTCAGTTGAAAAAATACTTAACTCTCTAGTTTTCCTGAAGAATGTATCAGAGGCAGAAGTCTCTATGGCATAAAAGAAGCAAGATGATAGAGCTGATGGGTAATTTCTTCGTATCCAGGATGTTTCATCCAAAGCATCTGTTTCCTAGAACTAATGTTCTTCCAAGCCAAAGTTCTTGCAGCCTCTGCCTCAATTCCTCAGAAATTTTTCTGTTCCTGAAATACAAGGCCTTTATCTCCAGCCTTGCCCAGAAAGTCTGTTTGCAAGCAGGGTACAGACAAACCCTGGACAACCCATGAAATTAAATGTCAAAGCAAGTTTATGTACCACAGAGCTGACACCAGATCTCCATAACCTGACAATTAATCCCCAGTGAAACTCCTGAGAACACCTTCAAACAAAGAACATGGGAAACCCCCAGCTTCAAGGAGGGTACAATTTCCCCCCAAAGTGTTGGTTTTGTTTATATCTGGTTCAAGGCAAAGCTTATATTCTGCACACACACATACAAATCTCCATGAAAAAGAAATGTCACATTTTTGGCCAGGTGTCCCTGTGAGATAAATCACAACTAAAATAGCCCTGATGCTAGACATGGAAACAGGAGTGTTACTCCTGTAACAGCATAAAAGCATCTTGGCTTGGAGCTCCATGTGTACCCTGCCCTGGCATCTTTGGGGAAGAATCTCATTTGTCCTTACATTCCTGACCTATCCTGTTACAGACCTCAGCCCACTTCTTTTGCAGAGACCTTTTTAAGGGGCTGAGTCAAATTGTCCAGAGATGTCAACAAGTTGTGAGAGGCAGGCTCACACTGGCAGCAATTACCAGAGGGCAATGATCAATGGGGGTCTTTTGTTAGCATTACAGGATCACTATTGACTCAGGAAGGAAGTGCCCCCGTGGTTTAGGCTGAGCTGAAATGGACAGGCAGCCTTGCCCTTGGCTGCTCACAAGCCACTAACCTACACTTATCTCATTAATTATTCCTGTCCAAATGGCAGCGATCGTTATGATCCACAATCAGCTGAGGAAGAAAAGGTCACAGCAAACACAGAGGCTCCATTTACCAATCCAAGGCATGCATCCTTTCTCTTATTTGCATCCAAAGTGTTGTACGGCACTGGTGCTGTTCCTTTGACAAAAAGGTAACAACACATGACAGCCTCACCAGCTCTCTGCAAGAAAAAAGGGTAGAGCTTACATGTTTTTCCACTTATAGAAATAAAACTACAAGGCACAGTGACCTTGCTAATTGCATAGATGGGGAGGGGGGGGTGGTGTTCACATTCCAGTGCACCCAGATTGCCTTGATCCTCACATACTCCTATCCCCAAACTATGGCCAGAGCCATCAATGGTTTACAAGGCACTTGATGCACAATCCTATTGCTTCAAAAGTATAGTTTGTGCGAGGGAATTTATAGGAAGAAAATACATTTGACAGGAATAAAAGACATTTGAGGGATGAGGGCTTCTGGATGGAAGGATGGAGCCTCCTATTAAAGTCACCTTGCACTGCTCAGGGATAAATCACTCCCTCGAACATATTGCAGTCTGTTGTAAAGGCAGATGATTAGTATGACTGAGAATGAAACCATGCTCTGTTCTTACCCCCCACTGTGTTATTTTTCTCACTTGCACTGAATTGTTCAAGCCATAGCTTTTTAAATCAAGCTCTGATTTAAGAAAGGGAAGAATATACAAAAGGAGCAGTATATTCCAAACACACCCTGCCCTTCAAGCTTATTGCTCCCCAACCACTTCAGAAAGAGGAAAATCACGAGCCCCAGAGGAAACCTTACAAATGTGCACTTGCAAAGTGAAGTTGCCACGGGTACTCAGCTGGGAAGGGAAAAGTCCCCAGCACCTCTGTTCAACACCCTGAGCCCTGGGAGAGAATGCATTTGCAGTATTTGGTTGCTGTGTCCCAGTCTATCCTGATAACTAACCAGGGAACAGCAGACAGCCTCAGGAGTTTCAGGACATAAAGAAAGGCCCCCACCAGGAAGCCATTTCCTTCTCCAAACTGCATTTGTGCAGAAGGGGATTTTTTTCCTCTCTTTCTCCCCTCAGGGGGGATAAAATATGGAAAGAAGGGACTTTCAACATCTGCTCTAGATTTTTATTTTAACTCCACTGATTTTTTCCCAAGATTCTTATCCAGTGCCTATAGCTTAAGCAGTCTGTATTTTCCTGACAAAGGACTGTCAGATCCAGTCCTGCCTGTTGAACAGAAATGCCATCGGCCTTTGACTGAAGTATTTGCTTCAGTGAGAAAGATCAAGCATTTACAGACTGGGTTTATGCCAGACTCTACTGCACCAAAAGCATCTTACAGTCATCTTCCACAGCCTCGAAAAGTGACTGAGATATGTAAAAGGTTCTTTCCTACAGCAGTGATTGGGTGGGAGATGGCAGAAGGAGAGGTGATGATCACAGGCTCTGAGGAGCTGCACTGGTTTTCAAGCACTCCCCACTCCGTGGTCTCCTAGCAAACAGAAAGGGAGTTTAGCAATTGCTACTGTACTGCTATAGCAGTACAAAAACTGGTGCTAAAAACACCACTCAGGATCTGTATTCGCCTGTGAAAAGAAGTCCCATTTTCAAAAGGCACACAGGGGAATTTACCATCCCCTGCTGGCTCAGGGCTAATGCTGACCAAAGCCTGTTACTTCTGTTTAAGAGAAACCCATTCTCCCACAGCCAAAACTAGCAGCTTTTGTTCAGGGCACAAGAGATCAGGGATTTGTTATTCATACTTCTGCAAGGCACTCATGTTTAGCAAGAGATGATCCCTCTCCCAGTTACTTCCTGACACAGACCTCTTCGTGGGGGTCTATCCCTTCTCACAACTAATGAACGATAAGACAAGAGGAAAAAAAATCATGTCATGCCAGGGAAGGTTTAGATCGTGTATTAGGAAAAAATTGTTCACTGAAAGGATAGTCAAGCATTGGGACAGGCTGCCTAGGAAAGTGATGGAGTCACTATCCCTGGAAATGTTCAAAAGGGACGTGGTTTAGTGATGGACTGGGCAGTGCTGGGTTAATGGTTGAACTCAGTGATCTTACAGGTCTTTTCTAACCTTAATGATTGTACAATTCTACAATAAGGTAACACCAGAGGGGAGCAGGAATTAGAAGCAGGAAGGGCATTCCCTTCCACCCTCCCAACTGCCACGTTGACTCATCAAGACTTTTCTCTGCCTATTTCCACAGGCTGTGAGTGCCATCAGTGATTTCAGCAGGGTAAACAGACACCACTGGACAGTGCTTCAAACTGGTGGTGGCTAAAGGACCAAGTTTCATGGGCACATATCCACAGAAATCATTTTAATAAAGATGGGCTGGCTGGGGCAGCCATGGCGGTGGTGGGGTGACCATGCTTCCTGTCAGGGCAGACAGCTGAGCAGGGCCAACTCCTCTGCCCTGGCAGAGGGCAGCCAGCAGAGCAGGACTGCTTCTGCAGCTGGGCAAGCCACAGCCCCCCCAAAGCACTGTCAGCAAGTGGCCACTTCCCTGTCAGTGAGAGCCCAGTGGCTGGAGGGGCAAAAGCTGAGCCATGCTCCCAAATCCGTGCTGTGCTACACTCCGCACACCGCTGAGCCTGTTTACATAAAGCCACTTCTTGTTTTCCTTTCCAGAAAGAGCACTGCCAATCGCTGGAGGCAGATGTGTTTATCAAGAAGTGTATCTCAAAGCCTGACATGAGATCTGCGGCCTCTGGTGCAGCTGAAAAACTCTGTCAACACCTTGGAGAGAGCAAGCCAGAGGGGCCAGCGGGGGACCAGCCGGGACCGCAGTCCTGCCAAAAGCTACAAGAGGAGCTCAAGCCAAACAAACCTTTTCCATGCCCTCTGTTCAGTATCTAGTGGGGGCGTCCAAACCACAAATCAGCCAGCTCTTACGTGAAAGGAAAAGCTTTTTTTTATTATTATTTTTTAACCTCTCCCCCTCATTTGGAGACCTGCTCTGCCCTTAAACCTGTGAATATATCACTGTATTAGGTCTGAAAGTTTATGTCAGAGGGATGTTGAAGTCTGACCATGCTCAAGATTGCCTGCTTAGGAAATAAAACACCCTTCTAGGGATCGCTGCACATGATGATCAGTCTGAATAAAAAAAATAGTGAGGGGCAGAGTAAATCCTTCAAGCAGAGACCTGCCGGGTAGGGGAAGGGGGTGAGTCACGGGTTAAAGAGACTTTCTGTTAATGCTTTCAGGCTCTGTCTGCTGCTCCTGAACTGCCACTTCAGGGAGAGCAGTTTCTAGGGGAGCAGAGGGTCACAGAAACCCTCATCAAAGGATGGGAGTCACCCACAGTCCTTGGGGTGTCATTGCAATCTGCATACCACGATGGACTCTTCCAGCTCCTTTTCCAGAAGCACCAGCTCTGGAAGCAAGAAAGAGAAAAACAGCTAATTTGCAGAAAACTAATTTCACAGACCCATGGAAGGAAAGAGGAAAAGAAGGAAGACAAGAAAAAGAAATAAAGACATCCTGCTTTACAGTGAAATGAAGTTCCTCTCAGTTACATGGAAAATGCTCCCCATACCTGTGCAAAATTCCACTAGACCTATTGCTTATCTGCTAATCATCAGTCAATTACAGTTGCACTCAGCTAAACTTCCTGAGGCAGAGCAATCTTCAAATCACCTCTTTTGTAAATCACTCTTTCTTCTCCTAAACTCTTCACTCTGGAACTTTCCCCATCCCTCCTTCTTCCTGGGGCTCTCTGACTTGTGCTGGGCAAGGCGCCCAAAGGGGGCTATTGCAGCTCCCCATGGGAGAGGCATAGTTGGCATTCCAGGGGACTCATGTCCTTGAAACCTTCAAAAATGACAAATAGCTGGAGGACAAAAGTGTACACACACACACAAATGCCATAACTTTCACAATTACATACTTAAGAGAAGATTGGGGTTGTATGTAGACAGCTACAGTCCTGACCCCTCCATGCATTTTCAGGAATCCCTGAAGCTGGATTCCAGATGTAAAAGCTACTTTCTCAATCCCCCTTCATTCAGAGCACCTCAACTTTCCTCTTTGTGGGTGGCCTGGCCACAATAACAGTCCTTGGACTATGCTTTTTCCTCTTAATGTAAGGCAATGTGAAGGTGCTCATCTCTAAAGCTTCCTGGTGCTGCTTAGTTTATAACATGAGTAGGACAATAAGCAAATCCTAGTTATTCCTTGCTCATGGGCACATGGAGGAAGCTGGGCAGGAGGATATCTTGTGACATCTGATATCACCAGCGGGATCTAAATAAGCAATAAAGACATGAAAGAAAGATAAAATTTTATGGACACCCTGTGGAAGTGCAAAGCATAGTGTTTCTCTTTGCATCCACTGGGCTTGCAGGATTCTCACCCTTGGGCCACCAAGTTTTGCTTGCCAAGAAAAAGGTACAGAGCACAGGGCTAAACTTGCTCATTTCCAGTACCCTATTCTCAGCAGTAATTGCAAGATAGTTTCCATATTTAGTGTCTATCCAAACTACTTAAGTCTTACCTAAGTCTGTTTGGATGGTTCTGACAGGCTCAGGGAGAACCGTTTCTGAAGTTCAGGCTCACGAGAAAGACAGCTGTCTGGTTTCTCCCATACTGCATGGTTTTAGTTATTTTCCAAGCCCAAAACCCCCAACACAGGATTTTTTACCCTTCTGCTCCCTCTTCCTGCCGTTCAGAGCTTTTGCATTGACCTCAGTATTCATTCCCAAATACCCTCCAAGAGCTGCAGCTTATAGTCCTCACACCAAATGAATTTCTTTTTACAGTCTCACAGTCTCATAATGAGAGGGGCTTCCCAAATTCAAAAAATCAGCATCTGCCTCTTGCTTATATTTTCCACTTAATATCTAAGAAAAATACAACAGCAGAACCATATTATCAAAAAATGTATGGAAACTTTTTTCCAGAGTTTATTCAGAAGCTACCCAAACACTGTACATTAGGTTCCAAGACAGGCTTTATGCTGGCAAACAGATAAGGAACACAGTGGGATAGATTTCCAAAACGGGCTAAATAAGCACCGTTCCCTTGACAAGTCTGGCCTGAGATATCTAAGACACAGGCACCATGACCAGGAGTTAAATTAGAGTCTGCAATTCCCATTAGTATTTCCTGTAATAGGAATCTTTGGTGGAACTGCCATATCTTGGAGCTTCCTGAAGTACAAGTAATTATTGAGGATGTCAGGAAACAATCCTTCGGGATAGAGTCATGCACATACCTGCTTGGGCACACTGGGCACACCTCTGCTGGGAGCCTGGCTTATTTTTTCTGGGTAATGAAACACTGAATGTCTGTTTTTCAGGATGATATTTTATGCATGTAGATGGCAGCACAATGTCAGAAAAGTCATTTTATCTGGCTGGTTGACAATGAGGCTTGCAACGTCGAAACTAAAACATGTTACCCTTTGGAAAGATCACATTACTGCAACAGGCAAAACGTTCAAAACTGCTTATCAGCCAGGCTTGGGGTAAGGCCAGAGCACCTCTGGAGCAGAGGCCTTTCTGTGCCCATACATCCCATCATCTCTGTCATCAGCCACTTCTCTGCAAGCTCACAGTGAGGCTTCTCATAGCCCTTCTGCATCCAGTTCACCAAGACCCAGAGGAGGAGGATGAGAAAGCATCTGAGCCTCTTTGCTGAGTGTTTCCTGTTTCATTTGTTTCTTTGTTTTGAAAAAGAGAAGAAAGAATCTGTCTTGAATGTCATGTATAGAGACTCTGGCTCTGAAACTGCTGCAGTGCTGCTATTCAGCTCCAAGCATCCCCACGCTCGAAGGCCTTTTATCCCCCGATCACTGACCTGACAGGAACTGCAGTTACCATGTCACCGGCAGCTATTGCAGCCTCAGAGGGATCAGGACCTCCAGCCACAGGTTATGGACTCAATACATAATCACAGAGTCCCCTGAGCTCCATGATCGCTCGGACCTGGCAGTGTAACCTTTGGAATGCATCTGCCCTCTCCAGCACACCATTTACATTATACAGCATGCACAAAATCTAAACATTTGACCATTTTTTTTGTACACTGTTAGAAGAAACAAATTTCAGCCAATTTGTTTTGTCTTTAGCCAGCTACAGTTTTGAGAGAGCACTGTGAAATCACTGACAAAAAATTGGGTCTCTTTTACTTGCTCTGGCACACAAATCACTGTTAAAATGAGCTGGGGTTTTTTTAATGTGAGAATTGTTTATTCTAGGGTTGACTACTTGAGCTTCTCACTCCCTTGTGGTTGGATAAGTCACCTAGTAGTGGTCCCCAACCAGACCTGATGTGCAGGTTGCTGGTAAAAGTGCCAACAGAAAGCAACTGGGCAAATTTGCCTTTTGCAGCCATTTGGAACCTCAAAACTCCATTACATAAGCAATACTGAGAACTCAAAGAAGCATCAAGCTGGACAAAGTGGACTGGTTAGAAAATTAAAATGAAAATTCACAGAAAAGGCATTCCACTGTGTGTCCAGCTCCAGTTTGTGTATCTATTGCCTGCTTTATGTTAAAAGCTCTCTCTTGAATTAAATGCACATGTTTTCCCAGGATTTCATAAGACTCCACAATTGCATTTAGACAACAGTAAGACAGCCCTCAGCTTTTCCAGCATTGTGTCTACTGTTTTCTGTCAGGGAAGCAATGTGAAAATCTTCCCAAATAATCTGTAACAACTTTAAAAATTTGTGTTGGTATTTTTCAAGCTGTAGAAATGTTTTGATTTTGCTGGTTTGTTTTTTTTTTTTTTTTAAGGGATTAGTTCTCTTGATAAGGCTAGAAGTATCGGGCCACGGGTGTGGAAAACACTGCATGTTTTTCTTTATGGCAATGCGGCTTCTACTAACCCGAATTTTCACCAGCTTTCGCATTGTGTTGAATAAACCCTTTGCCTCGGCGGAAAGCCGTCCGGCAGCCTTACAGGGGGAAGGAAAACTGTAGGGAACGGGGCAGGGGAAAGGAAAAGCGCTGGAAACGGCGCCGCTCCCCGGTGTCTGCTGCCCTCCGGTGGCCGCACGCCGGCCCGCACAGATGGCTCGTATTTTTCACATGTATCTACATTTGTATGTACGCATAAGCACGCATATATACATACACATATATGCGTGTATAGGTGCGCATGCACACATACATAGACGTGTGTGTGTATATATATATTTATATGTGTGTATATATGTATGTATATGGAGAGATATATACATTAAAAGCCTCATATGTCTCTTAACTAGAATTTCCCCCTGGAACCCAAAAGGCCTCTGCACTTATGGCTTTGGGGCGCAATTAATAAGATTTGGGGCAGTCATGATACTCCCTCAATGAGAGCAAAAAGGTGACACCTCATAGCAGATAGACACACGCACAGACTCACAGGCCAAGCAAACACATCTGCATGGAAGGAAATAATCTGTGGCACAGCAAATAACTGCCAGCCAAAATGGAGGGGGGGGAGGGATTGGGGGGTTTGAAACACTTATTTTTCCTTTTTATTTTTTCTTTTTTTGTCGATTGCTTGGTTGCTTTGTTGTTAGTTTTACACCCCAGCCCCCGTACTTCCCCAGGGAATCACTTTTCCTTGCCAGGCTTGCAGACGTGACACTGTGGGAAAGATGCCGAGTTGTACTTTGTCCTGCTTCGTTGCCCCCGGCACGGATCTGGCTGTTTTTCGGCCAGCATTCTTCTGCAGTGCCTTAACTTCATGGAAAGGAGAAAGCCAAGGGTTTAGGGGGGGCAGGCTTCAGGGTTTCACCAGTGCAGACAGCCCGTGCTATAGAAACAAACAAACTATGCAGCGAAAGCATTTTAAAGTCACAATTCTCTGACTCTGTACGAAAGTAAAACAGACTAGAAAACCACAGGCTCTGTATTCAAAACCCTCAGGGTGCAAAGCGCCCTGAATAAAACCAAAACAAATGGTTGTCCAAGAACAGGCCAGAAAGGCAGTGTGACACTGAAGAAAGACTGGGAGAGGCTTGGGACAGAGGATTAGTAAGACAAAGGGAGAAAATGAGTGGGGGGGCCGCGGTTCAGCAGTGACCCTATAACGAGCTCATCAGCAAACACATGCATTTCACCACAGGGCATGCTTAACTCCCTGCTCCGTTCCTGGGAATGACCAGTGCACTGGGAAAAGAGAGGAGGGGGGACCAATTTTGCACAGGGTCAATTATTTCCGATTATTTGGAGATGGGAGAGGAGATTCTTTCCAAGCCCCGTGGGTAATCAGACTTGTGCAATGAAGTGTAGCATTTGTTTCTCCTTGTTACCATAGCAGATATATCCCCTCGGCTGTGGAGCCATATCTATTTCCCTGAGTCCTCCCCAGCTCAAGGCCCCTTTCACTTCTCACCAAACTACGCAGCCATTTCTTGAGGGAGTGATTTACAGCAAGTTATTCCCTAAGGAACCTTCCTTATTTAGAGAGAAACCACAAGCCAGGGATATCTGGGAGTGGAGAGAGAGAAAAAGAGATCAGGCTTGTTTAGAAGCAGCAGCTAAACAGCTGGGAGATCTTTCAGTTGGTTTATATTTCTAACTCTGTTTGGGTCTTGCTTTACAACCTCGAATGAAAACAAATCAGGATTGTTTCCTCCTTCTTGGAATGTCTGTTTAGGGTTTTAAGGGCGGAACAAGGAGGGGGAGAGGGGGAACAACTCCACATGGGTTCTCAGGAATCACTGCTTTCCTAATGCCTGCAGCTCTTTATCCCCCTGCTAATCTCTCCTGCACACATGCAGCCCCACTCTCTTCCAGCCACACAATACAGAGACATTTGTAAAACTGCTTTGTCAAAAAAAGGTGGCTTTTTACCCTTTTCTTGGAAAAGGGAAATGTTTTTCCTGTGTTGGGTCACTGCAGAATAAACTCTCCTGGAGCATGACACTGATTTTAATTTTTTTTCAAGTCACAGAAGTAGAATACCTTTCCCTCTCACCCCCCACCCCACTCCCCCCCGAAAAAGAAAAGAAAAAATCCTTTCGTTGCTTCATACAAACATCACACGTAATTCTTTCATGGGATTATTCCTAAATACCGAGTTCTGAATTCAAGAGCTTTCCCACGTACACAAGCACTTGTGGGCTGTCACAGCCCAGCTCCGAGAGGGTCACACAGGCACGACGTGCCCTTCTACCCCGGCGTTACTGCCACGCCGGGCAGAAGCATAGCGTGATGTTTCTCGGCTCATTAAAAGTTGTTTAAGTTACACACTGTACGCAGTGGCCTCAAAGTGCCTCATCTGCTAAATCAAACCGAAGGGGCTGCAAGCTCTCCTGGAGACAAAAATGCGAACCCCGCGAAAGCGGGATGAGAAGAGGGGCAGGACCCGGAGGAACGGCGGCTGTCCGCGGCCGCGGGAGCTCGGCTGGCAGCCCTGGCTCGGGGACGGGGCTTGCTGTGACAGTCCCACAGATAGAAGCAGCTCCAGTGAGCTCATCGGCTCGGGGAAGTTCTTCAGAGGATAACTTTCCCTTTTTACTCTTAAAACTATACGTATAAAATAGAAACGCGCCCCCGAGTCAGTGTGTGTGTGCGTATATTTGCACTGGGGACACGAGCATGCAGCTAGGATCACACCCGAAACACTTCGATAGGGGCCGGGCACGCCGGGCTGCCGCTGCGGGCTCTGCACGGCGGAGGGCTGCGGGGACAGCCCGAGCTGGACCCCACTCTCTGCACGGCACAGGAGCTGAGGGGATGGCCGACCCGGGCCTGCCGGCTGAGTGCGTGTTCGGCGTGGGACCGTGCTCCAGGGCAGTGCCCTCGATCCCGCAGCCCGCGGCCGAGGCCACCCCGAGCATCTCCAAAGTCCGCTCCGGCAGCGGCGGCTCCAGCGGGAGCCGCTCCGGAGCTGCGACTGAACCAGCCCGGGAAGCACCTCCGTCCCGTCCCTTCCCGGGGAAAAGAGAACCGGAGCTGGTTTGCTTTGTCTAATGAGGTTTAATAATAAATGCCTTTCTCCCTGGCCGAGGAAAGGAAATTCACCATACACAGAATTCGGGGCGGGAAGGACAGTGAAGCTCCCGAGTGCCCGTGGGCTTAGTTTCCGATTTTATTTTAAAATTTCGTCCCTGGGCAGACGTGGAAAAGTGCTAAAACTCATACAATTAAGCGGCTCAGCCGGCTGCCCGCCCGGTGTCCCCGCCTGACCGCTGCGACAGCGTTGGTGTCCTCCTTTCCCAGCACGGCGGGCAGCCCTAGCTCAGCGCCCGGTGCAAACCCGATGCCCGAAGTGCCCGGGCCCCGCAGTGCCCGGTGCAGCCCCTNGGGGCGGCGCCCGCCGCCTCTACGCGCCCCCCCACTGCGCCCCCGTGATTTGCATACGCCGTGCGGATTGGCCGGTGTTCCAACACACGTCATCTCTGACGCCAGGGCTACCCGGCCAATGGCTCTCCTGGAGCTCCGCCATTGGCTGCCTGCGGGGATGTCAATCAGGGTTGATTTGCATGCGAGCGCGCTC
>VZTZ01001568.1:457650-500298 GCA_013400955.1 Drymodes brunneopygia
CGCGGGGGCGCGCGGGGGCGCGGCGGTCACGCGGAGTCACGCGGAGCCATACGTCACAGCCGCGGCACGCGCTGTCACCGCCCCGCCCCGTCCTGTCCCGCGCTACCGGCGCGGCTGCGAACCCCGTTCCGAAACAGCAACCCAGCGCGGAGTCGGGCCCGAGTGCCCGTGTTCGTGGTGTGTGTCTGTGGTGCGTGCGGCTGTGCCGGCTACACCCGTGCGTCCGGCTCCTCCGGCAGCGGGAGGAAGGGGCAATGCCGCGGATGCCCCTCCGCCGCCCCGGCCGCCTGTCTGCTCGCACGGCACCTTCCCCCGCATCTCCCCACTGGATGGGAGTCGGGGGCGCGGGAGCCCGGGACACGCTCAAGGGAGAGAGGCCGCGTAGCGGCGCCGCACGGTGCGAGGCACCGCCGAGCGCGGCTCTGCAGTGGGGAAATGCCGCGGGGTGAGCAGAGCGGCAGTCCTTGGCTCGGTGCGCTCACGGGCGAGCGGGAGCCCAGTTCAGCCCCGGCCCCGCCGCGCATCGCGCCCGCTCCGCTGTCCAGAGCCCCAGGGCTGGCGACACGTTCCGCGTCACCGACGGGCGCTGACGTCACCCCGCCGGCCCTGACGTCACCGCCGGTGGCATAAGGGGGAGCGGGCTGTGAGTGCGCTCGGACGGGGTTTTATGTGATTCGGCAGAAAGAGCCGCCAGCGCTGCGGGGGTCCCGGACGGGGACATACGGAAGGGACCAGCCATCCCCGTGCTCCCCGCCCGGTCCGCCCGCCTGTCCCAAAGCGCCCCGTTTTTGGGGGCAGGAATGAGAGCGGGCGCTCGGCGGGGGCCGCACAGCGGAAGGGCTGCGGCAGCCGCTGAGGCGCGGCCAAGCTGCTCCACCGCCCCCCGGCCGTGGGGTACGGCGCGGCCGGCTTCGGCTTCTTGGGCGTGTTTACAGAAAACACACAAAAAACAAAACAAAAACAGCCCCGGGTACTTCCTGACTCTCTCGCCGCCCTTATTTAGAAACAGAAGCCGGAGCCCCTGAGACGGTCGGAGTGACGTCACCAGGGAGGGGCCGTGTCGTCACTGCTGGCGGGGTCCGAGGGCTGGAGCCGGAATCCCCCCGCGGCAGCACTGGAACCGCCGCCGCCGCCAGGTGTTGGATTTCCGCCGCGGTGGCAAATTGATGCTTTAATTGCCGAAGCAGCTCTATTTTCTCCCCTCTTTTTTCTTTTTTTTTTTCCTTTTTCCTCGCAAATAAAGTAAACACAAGAGGGCGTTTCGAGCCTTTGATCCCGGCTCTGTACAGTAAGGAAAACAAACCATGAACTTCAAAAGGGATGGAGCTTTTCTGGGGTTAATTTCGCTTCCTAAACGGCTGAACGCGGCAATAAATCATAGCTTCCCTCCCCTCCAGGAAAGCGCTAATCGGAGGAATATGTCCCAAAAGCACCCTTCACCATCGGCAGCCTCAGAGCCCGCGTAGGCTGTGATCTGACGGATCAAACTTCATGCGGGAGATATTATAAATCAGCAGGTTTCATAAATCTTTGCAGGCGACAGCTCCGCGGGGCCGGCGCGGGGGCGGGAGAAGGGGAGTGCCCGGCGGTAATGTGGGTACCGTGAAAATTCACTTCCTCGCAAGAATTGCATTAAGTAAACCTAACACCGAAATGTTGTCTGGCAATCTGTCTTGAAAAGGTTACAGCGTGTTAAAGATTTGGAAAGCTCCATAAAGCAGTAAAGATTATGAAGTACAGCTTAAAGGTTTATCAAATGACTTCCCGTGCCGGGACAACATTTAAACCGAAGGCAAAACCTGAAGCCTGTGATCTTTGCAGTCTGAGCCCATAAACGTGTTTGAGGAGGGATTCTGGTTTCTGCCGCTTTATAGTATCGCTTCTCTAACACGTAATTTAAATCCACTTTTCAGGAGCCGATATCTGCTAGTAAAACTAATACCAGGCAATTAGACGCGGTGCTTTAAAACCGCGTCGGGGTAGATGCAGTCCGAAGGGGCACGTACCTAAAATCGGGAAGTGAACCTGTGGCTAGAGAGTGGGGAAACGATCCTTAAACCCTCTAGTCTGGGAGCAAGGGGAAGCGAGCGTGTGCTCGAAACGGCATGGAGAAGGGGCACAGCAGCCCGGGTTGCCCCGCCCGGGGAGCGGGATGGATAAGTGGGGGGCGACCAGCCGCGGTGCCGGGAGCCGCGGAGGCGCCTCCGGGCTCTTCCCTCACTGGTTTCCGTCCAGGGCTGCCCCTCCGTTCCCTGCACACGCACACACCAGCTCTGAATCACACGGTGTTTCTAAGGGGGCTCTTTGATCTGGCCAAGTGTCAGAGCCCCGAAAGCCGGGACTCAAATAACACGTCGTTACGGCAAACAAATTTCTGCAGTCAGCTTTATGGCTTTATTGTCTATGGCACGAATAAACTCGGGGAATTAGCAGGTTAAGGGGGGGAAAAAAAGAAAAAGCTCGCCTATAATAAAATACACATCTGTTTCCAGGGAAAATATGGTAAAAAACACACACAGAGTCAAAACCTGGCTTAATCGCCACTGGCTGTATGGATCGGGAAAAGTACCATCTGTCATTTCTTAAGTGGCCCTTGTGTGGATATTTACATTTGCAATAGGCGTTTTAATCACTCGTTTTATAATATTTAGCGTTGACTGTATTTTGCAATACACATCTACAAAAAAAAAGGAAAAAAAGAAGCAAGCTCAGTGGGTGTATACAATCGTATCAATTCCCTTTCCGTGAACAAGCAGGCTCACTTAAAGCATAGACTACCATAAAATTTATATAGGGGTGGATTTTTATGGGCTTGTGTATTAATAGTCTCTAATAAAATAAAGTTTACTCTGTGTGTGTGTGGTTTGCGTGCATGTGGCTACGCTCACCGTCCAGCTCTCGGTGTGCTGGATAACCTGTGCAGGAATTA
Source organism: Drymodes brunneopygia (assembly GCA_013400955.1). NCBI lineage: Eukaryota > Metazoa > Chordata > Aves > Passeriformes > Petroicidae > Drymodes > Drymodes brunneopygia. The sequence continues at coordinate 460,580 of VZTZ01001568.1, forward strand.
TTAAGGGGGCACATACATACACCCATTATCACGTAGTGATAAATCAGTGAATGTCTAGGTCTGCCTGCGCACATACCGAGATCTAATTTCCGAGCTGGGAGAACAATATATCATCTCCGATATTTCAACAAGTGGGGTTTTTGTGTGTCTTAAATATTTTGCGAGCCAGACTACGCAACCGGAAATAATGGATTTTCTATGAGGTATTAAAGAAAAATCCATCATGCTTTTTTTTTTCTTTTTGGAAAGTCGTTAAAAGTTTGGAAAATAAAATCCCAGAGATTTGCGAGGGTGTTAAATCGTTTCGTTCCCTCTTTGCACACACGCGCGTGTGCCCGCACACGCGCACCTTTCCACACGCACACACGTGCTGCCCTTTTTTGTAGGGATTCCCACCAAACCCATGAAAGGACACCGGTGGGTGTTAAACGATACGATTTAGGAGCTTTCCTTCCACAGGTTTAGTTTCCCCTAGGTATTGCATTCAGACGTATTTTATAGATAAATATTTTACACGGCCATATACATTGCATATGTGTGTACGTTTAGCAAGAAATGTATATTAATTGATTTGAGCCTCGGGTCCGGGGTACCCTGGCAGACCCCCCCGAGGACGGTCTGCGGGGAGGATGGCGGTGCCTCCCGCCAGGTACCGCAGCGCAGAGGGGCAATGGTTTGAAGGCAGTGTGTGCTGGAGGGGTTGCGGAAGGAGGAACCCCGGCACGGGCGGCGCACCCGCCTGTCAGCGAGCGGGGATCGCCCGGGCTTTATTCCCTACCATAGCTCACATCTTCCAGGCCCTTTAATAAGTCCAAATATTTACCCTCGAGAGAAGCGCTTTATGCGGCTGCATGAGGGCTGGTAACCTTTGACAGGAGCCGTCACAAAACACTCCTCCGTAATGGACCACAGTGCGCGTACAGCTAATTTATTGTGCTGAAAGTTATTGCAGGGGCTGCGGGAGGGGGTCTCGGACTACAAATAAGCGTTTTGCCACTGAGCGGAAAACACCGCCCCTGGGTCAGCCGGGCAAAGCCACAGGGTATCCGATTCGACCCCATCATCCAGCCCGTGTGATACCGCTTTCATGCTTTTTGGGGGAAAAAGAACACAACAAAAAAACCCGCACCGGATACTGCAACGCTATCCCCGATAATGCGGCGGGCAATATGTTTCCCGCGTATCTGATAAAGCGGAACGTTGTAACGAAGGGCAGGAAATTGTGCCCGATTTAACGGGGAGAAGCGGGAAAACGCCCGCAGCCCCGGGTGACGGCGGTGACAGCGCCGGTCCGGAGCCACCGGGAGTCCCGGGCTTGGACCGGCCGCGGTGCGGTACGGACGGAGCCCCCACCCGGGGTGGGAGCAGGCCGGGAGCCTTTTGAACGCGGCGGCCGGTGCGGGCTAATAAGGGGGGACACTTCCAGCGGCCGCAGCACCCGTGGGGGCAGCGGGAGGAAGCCCGATGGGATATTACCCTGTTTGTTTTCCCTTTGATCCGTAGGAAATAGGTCCTGCACTGCGTGACCCATTAAACTAATAAGATTATAAAGATCAGCAAAGAGGGGCTGGGGCCGCTAATGGTTCCCATCTGGGGTAGGTTTCGGCGTTATTAAAAACGGTGAGGCAGCGGGCTTGGGTTACAGAGACGAGGTGAAAGCGGAGAGAGCGGGGAGCCGGGACCACACATCGCACCAATTAGCGCGGCGGGGCGGAAGGGCCCGGGGAGCCGGAGGGGCTGGGGCGCCACAGACCCCGCCGGCCCCGCGCCCCGCCCGCTCCGTGCCCGCCCGTCATGCATATGCAATGTACGCAAATCAGCGCTCCGGCACCGCCCTGGGCGGAGCGCGCCGTGGGCGGGAGGCGGAGCCGGGCTCTGATTTGAATAGAACCGCCCGGTGCGTGACGTCACCGCGCCCTCCTCCAATGAGGACGGCCAGCGTCTCGGGTTGCGCCGGAGCTTGCGCCNACAGCACGGACCGCCCTTCTGACGGCCGGTGCCCGCCCTGGGAGAGCGGGGACCGTCCCTCAGAGGGCCGGGGACCGCCCGGGACAGCGGGGACCGCCCTTCCCCCTGGCTCTCTGTGCCCGCCTCCCCGGCACGGGCGCTGCGCAGCCCCGCCGCCCCCAGGCCCCAGCGGCTGCTCCTCCTCACACGGGGTGGGACCCGGCGCCGCCCCGCCGCCGCTGGGGTGCGTGAGACCAAGGGGAGGGGGAAGGACAGAAACCCCCGAAGGAGCGGGGGCGGTCGCTACTCCGCCCTTTGCGGCTAATGAGCAGCCTCGAGTGCCGGGCAATTAGCGGGTGCTAATCAGCCCGGGGGAAGGCGGTGATCGAGGGGGGCGACTGGAGCGCTCAGGTTGAGCCAGGAGGGGCTGAGTTTGACACACCGGTGCCGCAGCGAGGGTGTGGGGCTTCAGCCCTCTCGATATCCATCACTTCGTGAGCCGCGGTGAAAAACCATGAGTGGCGCCTACGCCGTTAATGGAAAACATTCCTCTAATGGAACGAATGTCTGAGCGCCAATTTAAACCTTCCCCCGGCCTCCCCGTTGCGGTTTTTAAAAGAAGCAAGTAGCATTGGAACTATTCGCTCTAGGCAGCTTCATGCTTTTTTAAGTGCTCGAGCTTCACCTCGCCATGATTTAGGTGATCGTCTGAAGTGATTTAAGTGATCGTCTTGCCTCGAGCGGTCATTTCAACCTTTTCGTTAAAGTCGCTTTCAGAACAAAAATCTCCTGGTGGTCTGTGGGGTCTTAAAGGCACCGCTTTAAAGGGCTTATTTTTAGCTAACAGCTTAAGACTAAAGAACATCTGAAAGTTCATTTATATATATTCTTGAATAATCATTCTTCACCGTTATTTGCAATTTTTTTAACAGATTGTTCATCACCATTGACACGGTACTTCACAAGCTGTTCTTCTCTGTTTTTCTTAAATACGCACGAATTGACAGCTGACATAAACACTTCGCGGAAATAATAAATATAGCTTGAGTTAAGGGTGTAACTGTACCTTCAAAACTCACTTCAGAGCTGGCCCGGCAAATGCACAAATTATGCCGAAGTCTCTCAGAACGGCAGAAAACAGTTCTGAACACAGTACGCTGCAGTTTGTACATGAGGGTGGTTTGTAATGTGAAGGCTTTTTGCAGCATTTGTTCTAAACACAAACTATTAAACCGTGCCGTGTATTTCGTTAATTGACAACCGTGGCGTCAAGCAGGGAGGCAACTTTGGGCTCTGATCCTGTAAGAGCTAATGGATTAATGCTTACTATTTATCTGGACTTCTAGGATAAATTGTTCATAACTTTTGCAAAGCTAGGGACAAAATCCCTGCTTAAGGATTAAGCAAATATAGGCTGTAAAATCCGTCTAGAGAAAAATTAATCTCATCATGAACAATCAAGGAAGCTATCGAGATGCTGGATGTAGCTCGTTTTCAGGGAGCAGGCTTGGGTCGAAAATTAGAAGTACATCCAGAACGCAGTTGTAGGACGTGGTATTGAAAACCTGCTCATTCTGAAGGTCGCTGTCTTAGTATAATTCATGTATGAAGTTCCCGCGGTGCCTGAGAGGGAAAAGTGCAAGTGTGCAATGAGTATTTTTCTGTGCTTGACAGCATGCCTTCGGGACAGTTGTTTTTATATTTAAAATATGTGCCTATTTTACTTTGAAGTAAATAAAATGCCTTTGTTTGGAAGTTTTGGGTTTGTTTGGAGTTTTTTTGTTTGTTTGTTTCAGGGTTTTTTTCTGCATGGTTAAAATTTTTGTACGCTGTATTCCAGTGTTTCTGCTGCTTGTATAATTTAATAGGGGAATTGTGCATGTTTGCTGTATTATTGCTGACATAAATGACATGGTAGACCACTGGAAACAGAGGTGAAAGCTAGCTGAATTGTATTAAACCCACATGGCAAGCCTAATTTCTAGCTAAATTGTGTATTTTTCTAGACACTGTCTTCCTGTCATTTAGAAATACTTTAAAAGATGCAAATTAATTGCCAGCTATTCATACAGATTATTACAGATTCCTGCTGCAGAGGAGCACAGCAAGAGAAGGTGACACAACTGTATCAGCTTAGTTCTTCATCTGAGCTAAATTGATGTAGGTAGGAACATTTCCCACTCATTGGGGATCTGTGATATTGACAGATTTATAGGCTATTAAGGTCCTGGAACTTAATTTACCTGAACTGCAGAAGAAGTTTTAATGGATAAAGACATAGGATCAGGCCAATGAAAAAAAAAAAAANCAACGCCGGATGCAAATACAGAGGGGGCGGTGCGCGTTCCGAGGTCGCGGATTGGACGCGGAACGCAGGCGCTGGGCGGCACCTCCCGGAGGGGCGGGGGCGGCCCACGATTGGCCGGCGGCGTGGGCGGGGCGCGTGACGGCAGCCGGGCGGAGAGTGGGGCGGGGCGGGACCCGCGCTCCTCCCACCGCCCCCCGGCCCTGCCCGCGGCCTCCGCCCTCCCGGGACAGCGGGGACCGCCCCTCTGACGGCCGGGGGCCGCCCTGGGAGAGCGGGGACCGCCCCTCTGACGGCCGGGGACCGNTTATTTTTAGCTAACAGCTTAAGACTAAAGAACATCTGAAAGTTCATTTATATATATTCTTGAATAATCATTCTTCACCGTTATTTGCAATTTTTTTAACAGATTGTTCATCACCATTGACACGGTACTTCACAAGCTGTTCTTCTCTGTTTTTCTTAAATACGCACGAATTGACAGCTGACATAAACACTTCGCGGAAATAATAAATATAGCTTGAGTTAAGGGTGTAACTGTGCCTTCAAAACTCACTTCAGAGCTGGCCCGGCAAATGCACAAATTATGCCGAAGTCTCTCAGAACGGCAGAAAACAGTTCTGAACACAGTACGCTGCAGTTTGTACATGAGGGTGGTTTGTAATGTGAAGGCTTTTTGCAGCATTTGTTCTAAACACAAACTATTAAACCGTGCCGTGTATTTCGTTAATTGACAACCGTGGCGTCAAGCAGGGAGGCAACTTTGGGCTCTGATCCTGTAAGAGCTAATGGATTAATGCTTACTATTTATCTGGACTTCTAGGATAAATTGTTCATAACTTTTGCAAAGCTAGGGACAAAATCCCTGCTTAAGGATTAAGCAAATATAGGCTGTAAAATCCGTCTAGAGAAAAATAAATCTCATCATGAACAATCAAGGAAGCTATCGAGATGCTGGATGTAGCTCGTTTTCAGGGAGCAGGCTTGGGTCGAAAATTAGAAGTACATCCAGAACGCAGTTGTAGGACGTGGTATTGAAAACCTGCTCATTCTGAAGGTCGCTGTCTTAGTATAATTCATGTATGAAGTTCCCGCGGTGCCTGAGAGGGAAAAGTGCAAGTGTGCAATGAGTATTTTTCTGTGCTTGACAGCATGCCTTCGGGACAGTTGTTTTTATATTTAAAATATGTGCCTATTTTACTTTGAAGTAAATAAAATGCCTTTGTTTGGAAGTTTTGGGTTTGTTTGGGGTTTTTTTGTTTGTTTGTTTCAGGGTTTTTTTCTGCATGGTTAAAATTTTTGTACGCTGTATTCCAGTGTTTCTGCTGCTTGTATAATTTAATAGGGGAATTGTGCATGTTTGCTGTATTATTGCTGACATAAATGACATGGTAGACCACTGGAAACAGAGGTGAAAGCTAGCTGAATTGTATTAAACCCACATGGCAAGCCTAATTTCTAGCTAAATTGTGTATTTTTCTAGACACTGTCTTCCTGTCATTTAGAAATACTTTAAAAGATGCAAATTAATTGCCAGCTATTCATACAGATTATTACAGATTCCTGCTGCAGAGGAGCACAGCAAGAGAAGGTGACACAACTGTATCAGCTTAGTTCTTCATCTGAGCTAAATTGATGTAGGTAGGAACATTTCCCACTCATTGGGGATCTGTGATATTGACAGATTTATAGGCTATTAAGGTCCTGGAACTTAATTTACCTGAACTGCAGAAGAAGTTTTAATGGATAAAGACATAGGATCAGGCCAATGAAAAAAAAAAAAAGAAAAAAAAGAAAAAAAGAAGTCAATCGCTGAGCAATTGGTGTCAGCTTATTTTATTGTGTCTTAAATTCTGGTTTAGTTTAACTTTCTAAATTACTTTGGATATGCAGTTCATCAAGATGTCTGAAGCTCAACGGCAGAAAATTCTACAGATCCAATTGGCTTAGTAGGGCTTTTAAAATTATTAAGTAGCTGTATGGATAATAAAAAGAAAAACAAACCAAAGAACTGGTAATACAGGCATGTATAAGGGATAGAAATACTTTTACACCAGGATGTAAAACAAGGAGTAGATTTACATTGTTGGAAATTATGTTTCCTGCTGCAGGCTTTTTCATAATTCTTTATCAAGGAATTATTCATTTTCCCTTACTTCACATCATCTGGGACTGATAAAAAGTGAATTCTGATTAAAAGTGAATAAACCATTTTTAATTTATAGATGTTTTCCTTTTTTAATATCTTAAATCATATTCCCTGCTCTATTCAAGTTCTGCTCCACCATAAGATAAGCAAGAGTTTTCCCGATGACTGACAGGCATTGGATTATGCCCTAAAGGAATCTTACACTGTATTTCATGCAATGCCAAAGAATGAATTAGCATGAAATCTGATTAGATCTATTTTTCTTGTATTGCAGTTATTGCGGTTTGCACAGTTGCTACTTAACACATTTTACAGATGATGTCCATTTTACGCATGTTAGAGAAACAGATTTTTTCTTCCACACTTATTTACTTCATCCTAATATGTTTAATAGGTAGCTGCTTGCAGAAAGAAAGAGTGAAGCAATTAACTGCATGGGGAGTCCATAAGTGAAATTTTTTGCAACAGAAGTTCAAGAGTGGTTTACACCTGAGGCTGTACTCCCTGGTGATGAGGACAGGATAGCAGAGTGAAATTCCTGGTTTCTGTTTCTGACCCTGGGGACTGACCAGGTGTGTAGATAGTAGAATTTGCCTCACTGAAGCAGGTTAAGAATCTTGTCTGCAATGCTCCAGGAGTTACTACAGAAAGACTTTTATGAATACAAAGCATTGTGTGGAAACAGGAACAGAAACATAGGCAGAAATAGCAGAGCTCTTGCATTCAGCCTGTAGACATGAGTCAAAAATATCAGGAATAATTCATGGCTATGTCAGGAGATCAATTTTCCCTATACCAAGCACAGACTGAAGTCTATTGTAAAGTAAAGTAAATGCAAAAAGTGTGCTTTGCAGACAAGGGGGGGAAAAAGAAAAAAAAAAAAGCTCATTTAAAGCACACTGTAGTAACAGTTAAGAGATTTTTTTTTCTTCTCTTAGGTGTTTTTAGTGGCATAAAGGCTGCTGTTTGGACAAGTTGAACACTTGAAACTAATTTTTTAGTTTGTATTTTGTTGCTTGCTTTAGGTTTTGTTATTTGTTGGGGCTTTTTCCAAGCCATGAGCTTCTGAAATGCAGCAATAGAAATCTTCTGATCCATCTTCTGCTGGACTAGAATTACATTACACTTTGGTTCTGTAAGTGAGAGCCAGCTAAGGAATTCATTTCACTTTAGACCATTATAATTGTGAGTTCCAGACCTGCTCCTCTAATTCTGTTTGAATTATTCACTCCTGGTAGAGTCTATCACACTCATGTGCCTTGACTGTTCACTGTGAGCCCGATGTCACAGGGCCTCTGCAAACCTTACCTTGCCTTCTTTAAAAAAAAGTGACCTATGCGTTCATAGCTTTACAAACGCCAGCATTGTGAATGCCATCCTGGACATTGCTGGACCACAGAATAAAAAAGCAGAAGTGTCATGTGATAAAATGATTAAGACATCCAAAACTCCGTTAGTGTGCGTGGTCTCAGGCTTGTCCAGGTGGTATCACGGTCTCTGGAGCCCTGCCCAGCTGCCCTTAGAAATGCAAGCAGGTTTGCAGCTCTCCCCTCTCAGAGCTGTGTTACCGCCCTGCAGAAAAGCAGGCTCTGAGGTAATTCTTTAATCTGCCGCAGGAGGGTTGGCGGACTGCAGGAACACTGAGCCGCAGCCCGGAGTGCTGCCTCAGCCCTTGGTTTGAATCACCTGGCAGCAAACCAGAAAGGATAAAAGGGAAGCAGAGTAAGGGAAGCAAGGGAATGAATGACATTCTAGAGAGATACGAGCTATGTTAGCTCAGGTTAGCACTTTTCTCTGAACGCAAGGTGAATTTACATCTCCTAGCCAGGTCGGTAGTTTAAATATACAGTTATACAAACACTTCAGGTTTGTTTGTAGTATTTTCCGGTGCTAAGTAGTTTTGTAGGACCTATTTTGGTCACTCAGCCCCTTTTCTCACCACTAAGTCAAAATACCCATTCCATGTTTTTATAACCATTGGAAATCTTCTCCATATCAACAGAAAAAAGAAAATAGCAAAGAGCAAAATCTTTTTCCCGTCGCCAGCCCAAACACACACGGCAGCTGCTGAGGCACAGAGAAACTGGGGTGTTTCTGACACAGAAAGTCAGAGACAGGTGTAAGGCTCAGTCTTTTCCTACGGAGGCAGAAAAGGCACAGGTTTTGTCACTTCAGTGGGCATTCCCATGCATCTGCCAACCCCATTCCCATGCAGCACGCAGCATACAGCTCTGGGGTTGCTGTGCTCACTGCACAGAGAGGGGCACAACTGCAGCCCCTGGAGCCTGGCTGATCTGGAGGTGCCCACACACTGCCTCCTCCCAGCCCTGGGCACTCTGTGTGTGTGGTTTTCTCTGCCCAAACCCCTGCCCTCACACCCCCACCTTCCCAGGGGTGCCAGAAAGGCTCCTGCTGGCTCTGGGGTGATAGGACCCACAGTGTTGCCAGATCAAAACAGAAAGAACAGCTTTTTTTTTTTTTTGTAATTGTAGAAAGGATAGCACAAATTGCACATTGAGGGCAGCCATTTTCTCCATTGCCATAACATAACTGTTCTTTGCCTGTTCCCCAGAGCTTTGCTAGTACGTAATTTCCAGATTATCACTTCCATCTTGTGCATATGGAGATGCTACTCTAGTACCGTTCATCCTCAGGAGAAAATGCTACGCATTTTAAATTGTTCTCCTTGTCTTTTCCCTGCAGATATATTTTATGCTAACAGGGAATGCAATCTTCAGCACAAACTCAGGAACAACATGGTGAACTATAATAATTATTGGACCTGTTAGGTCTATTATGGAAATAAATCTTCTGTGAACCAACATTTTCCCTCTTATGTTTCACAGAGAGACAGTAACCCTTCTGCTGTCAATGAATTAATTTGCTAAAAGAAGCTGGAGTTCATAGATAAATCTTGAGATTATTTCTCATTTACATATTAGCTTAGCATTTATGTGCAGTTCCATTTGTGTGGTACTCCTGGGGACAATCCAGGGAACAATATGAATCATCTAATACGTTAAAATTAGGCTACAATAGAAGGGGAGAAAACCTACCCTTTTTTTTTTTTTTAGATTTTGAATTATTTAGAAGACTCCTTGTGATTAATTATCTAGCGCTGTATGCATAGTATTCCAGAGTCATTTTTGCATCTGTCTGGTGCTGGAGCATACTAGAAGAAAGCTTTCTGTGCTGAGACTCCTTCAGAGTGTGCATTATTTCAAGGACTACTAGTTGTGGCTTGTGTGATATCCTGGCTCAGACATGGATTGTTTTTTTTCTTCTTATTTATGGTGAAGAAACAAGGTCAGAGGCATAAATGAAAGCAGGACCAGTGTACTTCCTATTTCCTGTGGAGTCCCCACAGCTCTGGTTTGAAATCATTACTGCTGTTAATTAATGATTTGCCAGCTGTCTGCACTAATTTTATAGCATTTATGTATGCAGAGCCATCATGCCTCACATTCCTGCTTGAGAAACAAGAAGCAAGACACTGGAATCACACTTACATGTTCATTTGTTATTTTGAATACTGTCTGCTTGCACAGGCCAGATTGTAAGGCTCACTGAAGAGGTTTAGCAGCAGAGATCTGCTTTGGGATATTTTCAACATTTTCATTTCAATTTTTGCTTGATTTTGGGCAGTAATACATCAGGAAAAAAGGCAACATGGCCTGTTTATTCTTACTTTAACGGTATACATCAATTTAAAATTGGAGTGAAAAAGCTGGGCATTATAATGTGTTAGCCAGACAGATCCTTACAGAAAACACCATTTCTGTGTTAGTGGCTGCCCAACTGCCCTGAATGCCTACGCTTCGCTGCAATGCATACATGGCTCTGCTTTCCTCCTTCCATCACACTTTCATAAAACCCTCATTTTTCCTGAAGGTTTGGGAAACCAGATGGTTCTTGTAACACAATTCCCAGTGACCAACTCCGTTTCTTTGTAGCAGTCCCGCAGTTACTCAATGTTTAGTTCAGTATTTGTTTCCCATTCTCTCCTTTGAGGGCTTCTGTCAATGTAGGCTGTTGAGCAGCTGTGGCATTTCTGGCAGAAATGCCAAAATCTTAGTAGTGGCTGACTGTACACACCCTACTCAGTTTTTAGAGCAGGAGCCCACTACTCAGGAACTGATTAATCTGAACGGTTGAGTGTCCTGGTTTCAGATGGGAGAGAGTTAGTTTCCTTTCCAGTAGCTGCTGCAGTGCTGTGTTTTGGATTTAGAAAGAGAATAATGTTGATAACACACCGATGTTTTAGTTGTTGCTAAGCAATGGTCAAGGACTCTTCAGCATCTCATATCACCCTGCCAGGGAGCTGGCTGGGGGCACCAGAAGTTGAGAGGGGACACAGCTGGGACAACTAACCCAAACTGGACAAAGAATATTCCATACCATATGACAGCATGCTCAGTGTGCAAACTGTGGGGACAGCTGGGCAGGGGCCACTGCTCAGGAACTGTCTGGGCATCAATCAGTGAGTGGTGAGCAATAGCACTGTGCAGGGTTATTTTGTATATAACAACAACAAAAACAACAACAACAATTACTATTACTACTACTACTACTACTACTACTACTACTACTACTACTACTACTATTATTATTATTATTATTATTGCCCCCTTCCTTTTCTCTCTTATTAGACTGTCTTTACCCCAACCCACAGATTTTAATCTTTCTTTCTGAATCTCTTCTCCATCCTGCTGCAGGGAGAGGGAAAACAAGTGAGCAAGCTGCTATGTGGTGTTTAGTTGCTGGCCAGCTTAAACCACAAAAGCCATTTTTCAGACTCCCAATGTGGTGCCAAGAGAATGAAGATAATGGCAGGTCTGACCAGAGTGTTTTAAAACAAATTTTTATAAACATTCATTGTATTAGTTTAATGGTCACTGATCACAGTGTTGATTTATTTGCCCACAGAGTTGTTGCACTTGTTCTCATGAAGAGAAGGAAGAAACTCTTCCCTTACTTAAGGGAAGAGATGGATGAGGCAGACTACTCCAAAGCAAGGTCATCATGAGAACAGAAGGAAGAAGAGACAGAACTCATAAACAAGGCAGTAACCACCCAATCTCTATCCCTGTGTTTGCTGCAGGACATGTGAAGAGATTTCAGCCATCTTCCAGGTGAGCACATTGTCACCTGTCTGTTCCATTGTTGGGATAACTGGGCCTGGAATTAGAGGGTGTGGAAACCAAAAAGTTGAGATCTGTTTCTAGGGAAATGGGCATTGACAAAGTGATTGGAAAAGGGCCATGAGGCCTTAGCCTCTGGCAGTGCCTCCAGTTCAGGAGAGAAGGAAAGGTATCCCTTCCAGAAAGATGTTATGTATCACCCAGGCAAGTGGATGAACATGGAGAGAGAAATCCTGTACCTGAAGAAATTAGCTGTGCTGGAGGTGATTTATGGTAACCCACACAAAAAGTTTCAGCTGGGATAGAGTTAATTATTTTCCCAGTAGCTGGTGTAGTGCTGTGTTTTGGATTTAGAATGAGAATAATGTTAATAAGACACTGATGTTTTAGTTGTTGCTAAGCAGTGGTAAAGGACTCTTCAGCTTCTCACATTGCCCTGAGAGTGAGTGGGCTGGGGGCTCAAGAAGCTGGGAGGATACACAGCCATGACATCTGACCCAAAGTGGACAAAGAATATTCCATACCATATGCCATATATACCCCAGTATATAAACTGGGGGGGGACAGCTGGCCAGAGGACACTGCACAGGAATTGTCTGAGCAGTGAGTGGTGAGCAATAACATTGTCCATCATTTGTTTTGTACATTCTAATAGTTTTAGAATTCTTCTTACTGCTATTATCATCATTACTATTTTCTATTTATTTTCTGAGTTTTTAAACTGTCTATATCTCAGCTCACAAAGTTTTGTCCAATTCTTTCCACCATTCCACTGAGGAGGGGAGAAGTGAGTGAATGGCTGTGTGGTTTTTAGCTACCTACCTGTTTAAAACACAACACTGGCTTAGTGTTTAAGCTATTCCTGACCCCCTGCTGCTTCGAGTTCCTCTACAAGGTTTCTATTTTTCATATCTACTCCTCGAAGATATTGTTTAGCTTGTGTCTTTTTCCTTGTAGACAAAATACTCCTTTGTAATGTGAGAAAAAAGAAAAAGTGCATGAGTTTATCTAAAGCACCTACAGAAAAATAAAGCAATGTTAGAGTAATTCCAGTTTTCAGTAGTCTGAGTAGTGATGCTCTATGAACTTGAATTAGCAAAGTTTCATCGTATTTCAGTTTAAAGCACAGCTGCCAGTGTTTCACCTCAGTAAATGGCAAAATTTCTGTGGAAGCCAAATCATGGTGCAAGGATTTGGAGTCTTTTGAAACAGACAGTGTTACACAAATGTTGGATCACCACAACAGCAAAAAATATAGGACAACTGGTTGGTTTATAGGTATAGCACAGAAGCGATCTAAAGATTTGCAGGCCCCCTCCGAGGCCAGACTGTGCTTATTTCTATATCACTTTTACACTCCCTTGATTCAGAAGCCTGCAGTTTTTGCTGTCTTTATCAGACTTGGTCACTCACAGGGAAATGTCTGTCAAACAAGCACCTTAAAATACTAGATATTGAATTACTAAGATCATAAAGAAAGGCAAAAAAAAAGATACCAGTGGGCACAAAATATGCCCAAGGATTTCTCTTCTCCTCCTCCCTCTCCCATCCCAAACAATCCTTTTCAATATTGAACAGGTCTGAGAACAATCCAATCCGGCAGGTCAAGATAGGGTCAGATTTCCTGACCTGCTTGCCCCCACCTCTTGATAATCTAGAAATGAAAATCAATTCTTGTCTTCGAGCTTGTGAGGAGCTCATAATTGCTTTAGACTAAAGCACCGAGTGCCTGCTTTTTCTGCCACCTTTCAATTCTTAGAGATGGGGATGTCATTTTTCAAGTCGAGTGCACTGTCAGAATTAGATTGCGTGGTAACCAAGTAGAAAGATTTCTGCTCAGAATGAGATTTCTTCTCACTGCTGTGCCTTTTATTTGGGTCCAAATTCTTTTCACTCTTATCAGCAGGAATATCATAATACATTTCGAGTGCATTGTCTATGGAATAGAATTCTTTTTATTAGGAACAAAAACAGGAGTCACTAAAATTAATTGATAAATAAAAACTAAAGCTTTGTTTGCTTCATTCTGCCACAAATCATACCAGTCAAATGTGGGTAGAATTACATCTTATTTTCATAAAGTATAACACTTTAGCCAATTAAACTGAACATAGTATCTATTCAATTATCATAGACTATTTCTAGGCCATTTTGGATTGCTGTGAATTGCTTTCCTGAAAATAAGTTTGTAGGAGGCTGTGCTGTGCCAGCTCTCTGGTGGGGCTTACCCACCACAGTGGGCTCTGACAGGCAGGCAGCTGCCCCTGGAGTCAGGAGAAGGGAGCTGGAAATCTGGTCCCACTAAATTGTCAGCTGGGGAGGAGGGAACTTGCTAAGGACCGTACTCCCTTCTGATGAGATTTCCTGTGTGAGCCTGAAACCTCAAATGTTTAACACCTTATCTGCATTGGTCTCCAAAATGGATAATAAAATAAGAGAGATCCAGCTTTTCTTTCAATGTGAAGGATCCTGAGGACCATGTGGAGAAAATTAGGTGAAAGAGTGATGTATCGCTTTTCAGCAGTCTTTCCCTTTTTTCAGCTCATGAGTGTATGTATATCTATTTTCATCTATCCTGATTAAAAATATCCCGTTTGTGATATTGGTGAGGGCTTGACTTTTACAGTTTGTGTCCCTTATGCTTAATGTTACAGCTATCATCTAATAAAAGGTCACCCTCACCTTTGGGAGGAAGATCAGAAGTTCTTCTGCTGAACAGCTCTAGCATTTCTGATAGCACAGAAACATCCTACATACCTGCATTAAAATTAGAGAGAATGTAGCTCTTTCCCCACTACTCTTCTGCTGCTAAGATTTGTGATTTGCCCATTTAGAGCCATTTAGATGGCAAAGGAAACCATAACTAAGACAATGATTTATTCCTAGAATGATTTTTTTTTAATGCATAGATATTGAATGAATATTTTTATGTCTGTTTTTATCTCATTTATCAGCTGAGAGTTTCAGTAAGGAGAACTGCCAAGACTTACAGTAAAAGAAAACCTAAATAATTAATTCTGTCAGCAAATAATAATGAGATCTCAATAGCTAAGAATAGTCTAAAAGTTAAGGGGGAAAAAAGAGGAGGAGGAGGAAAGATGATCCTTGCTGGGATGACCAAAGTAAGGACAAGATTAGAGTAATAGAAAGTGTTTGTTTGTTTGGAGAGTTGGTTGTTGTTGTGGGACTTTTTGTTGGACTTTTTGTTGTTGTTGTTGTGGTTGGTTTGTTTGATTGTTTGTTTTTGAGATACTTGCTGGCTCTTGACTCTCCTTTTCAGAGACTCTGTCACAGCAGGTAAACTCACAGAGTAAGGGAGGGCTTGGTGCTATCAATCTCTCTTTCCTGACAAGGAAGAGCATCAGAACAGGAGGGCATCTTTCACTAAACAAAGCCCATTTCTCTGCTCATACAGGCTGTCCCAGGGAAGCTGCATCAGGTGATCTCAGTGGAATGTCTCCTTCATCTTTCTCCTCACTTCATGGATTCAATCCTTCTTTCTCTCTGGCCACTCTCCAGATGACACAGCCATAGGGCTCATGAGAGGAGGTTTGAAACCAAAGGTCCATCTTTACCCTTCCTGATGTCATGA
The DNA here is from genome assembly GCA_013400955.1 of Drymodes brunneopygia. NCBI lineage: Eukaryota > Metazoa > Chordata > Aves > Passeriformes > Petroicidae > Drymodes > Drymodes brunneopygia. The sequence goes on from VZTZ01001568.1 coordinate 475,714, forward strand.
GAATTGTGCACACTGATTTTGAATGTTGCATTTGCAATTGTAGTCACTGATACTATGAATCAGCATTGCTCTTCAATGGAGACTGAAATAATAAGTCAGGTGGAACTCAAGCCATGAGTTTTGTATTCATGTACTTCCCTGTACTAACATAGAACTGAAAAGCAAGGGAATTTTTCAGTTCAACGTGATCAGAAATACCAATATCCTCTGTTTACATTCCTATGCTTGTTATACTGTCTCCATGAGCCAAGTTCTGGTTTCTTGAGCAGATTAGCAACATTCTGGAGTTTTAACATATCTATGGTATCTGAGAACTTGTTAAAATGTAACTTTTATTCTGAACTTCCTGTGATAATTAACTAAGCTTCTGTTCTTAGAGAAAACAGTTTTCAGCTTAGTAACTTCTTTTTCCTCACATCTTGCTTTCTCTAGGCAGAAAAGTCTGAAGTTCTCAGATGGGCTTGAAAACTGAAAGTGCAGAGGTGCAAACCAATGACTCTGCTTCTGGCTCTCAAATAAAAAGTGGAAGAAAAAAAATGCTTTCTGACCAGATGTAATTTGAGAGCTGGGATGAATTTTTCTTCATTTCTTTGTTTTGCTTTTGATAATTACACCAAATCCCTATAATATATTCTACACTGAATTACAGATATGCACTTTCAACCTCAGCCCCCAAGCCCCACTGTTGTTTCTGGCTGGGAATAACAAACACACTTCCTCCTTTAATGTGCCCCTTGAGAAGTGACTAAATACAAATATTTATCGCTGCCTTTCTCACTTGTATGCATCGTCCCAGATGTTGATGTTGCACCCCATTTCTTTTCCTGTTATCTCTTGTTTCTGAGGGCTGTGCAAAGCTGACTGAGCTCCAGCTGGGACCTGGGGCCTGTGTTGCTGGTAGGAATGGGCTGGTTCCAGGTGGAGGGTGGCCTCAAAATCACTGCTAAGCCTGTAAATGACTGGACATGTAGCATGATGCAAAATGACATGCTGCCTTCAGAGTCTGCAGGTCAGAGAGAAATAATGTTTTCTCCAGTAACTCCTGGGAAATGGAGTCTGTGAGACCTGATAACACACATGCCCCTTGGTCACCCCATTTTTACAGACCTTTTCAGAACGTCTACAGTTGCAGCAGGTTCTAATTTGGATTTCCACTTTAAATCTTGCCTTTCTACGTCAGTTTTTCAAAAGTTGGTGATTTTGGTGTCCCTGGTGTCCAACCTGAACCACATGAGGAAATCCAAGCAGCACTCTTGGCGGCCAGACAAGGCAAACAAAGCTTGTTTTTCGTTTGGTTCGTTGGCTGGGGTTTGCATTTGATTTTGACTTACAAAGTCACTTTACAGACAAAGAGTGCTTCAGGTCTGTAGCACACTGAGGGCTCTATTAACTCATATGGCTGCTGGATGTTGATCTAGATCCAAATCACCTTAAAAATTAAGCTATCTACCTGTAGACCTTCACTCAACAGGAGCAATATTTACTTTTTTCCTTACTTAATGCACACAGCATTATATATTATATGGGTAGCATGAACAGTAGATAAATCTACGTTCTGGTTTTGACATTCAATGGTATTGCTAATAAAAGAAATACGTTTCAAACAACTTTTGTATAAATCATGATTATTTTTGTAGAAGGTTAAACAATAGTTTGGTCCCTCGGGATGTTCAAGAACAGATGAAACATTAACCACAGGGTCTTGAATGTTTTATAAATCTGCAGTACATTCCTGCAATGGAGAAATAAAACCCATGATTTATAAGCCAGCAGCCCATGGTAGGATATTTACTTCTGCAGAAACAGAGCTGCACATTAGGCAGGACTGGTACATTTTGTTTATCAAAAGCTGGGATATTTTCTGATGAGTTGCATTTGTGCAGCAAGTTGCACCTCGTTGTGCGTGGAGGGTAATTTTATAGTAAATACATTATTTATTTGTTTGTGTGCAACAGCTGCAGGAATCATTTAATCACATCTTCTCAAAATATGCACAATTACAAATCCCTTTCACTTGCTGGGGCAGAGAAATGACAAGAAAACGTGTAAACCTGTGAGGAAACTTTTTTTATATCATTATATATCCTGGGCAATGCTGCTGCTCACTGCATGCTGTATTCACTCACACACTTCCTTCATACAGTAGAAGGGAATATGCTGTGCTGGGAAAACAGGGGCATAGGGGTCAGACTGCAGACAGGTGACCAGGAAGCACGATTCTTGTTCAGTGGAAACACTGGACTGTTGGTCGTCTGCTTTTCAGCCCAAACTGAAAGATGTACCTTCCACCAGGGGGACAGAGAAGTTCCCTGGCTGTCAGGCCCATGACTCTTCCCTGCCTGCAGTGAAGACTTGTCGCAAGGATCCCATGTAATCATGTCCCAAGGATCCCAGGTGTCCGTGTCCCAGGGATCGCAGGTGTCCGTGTCCCAAGGATCCCATGTAATAATGTCCCAAGGATCCCAGGTCTCCGTGTCCCAGGGATCCCAGGCGTCCGTCTCCCTCCAGCCCTGCTGCGTGGCGGCGGATGGGCAGCAGAGGGCGCTCCGCGACCGCGCAGCTCCCGATTCGCGTTGAATTAATTCCCATCCTCCTAATTAACGCCTGTGATCGGGAATAAATGTGTGCCTGTGCCTATTCCTGCGAGTACCTGTACGGGAGAGAGCCCATACGTGTGAGTGCCCACGCCACAGGTGTAGCCCTCACATCCCCCTGCATACAAGTATTTCCACAGACACGTTATTCCTACTCCTTCCCATGACAGAATTAGAAGTACAAAGCCCAACGATGCAAAAAGCATCAAAAACCCAAATGAAGTCAAGAAAAGCCAAAAAAGGCCAAAGAAAGCAACAAAACTAAACCAAACCAAACCAAACAAACAAAAAGCAAAAAATCGCACCCCAAAGAGCCAACAGGAAAAACCCCAAACAAACTATAAACATGCTTCTCTAAAGCAGGTAGGATGTATTGGAGGTCAAGAAGCATCTGTGCAAAAATAAAAAGAGAAGTACAAATACAATAAGCATATCTAAAAACCAACCCCAGCTTGATACAGCAGGACTTTAAGACATAATTGAATTAATTTAAGAGGCTGAGACCCAAGCCTTAGCCTTATTAGTATTGTGACTAATATCACAATTAGTCATAATTGTGACTATGTGCCACAATTGCACGGACCCTATTCATTTTAGTTAGTGACATCAGCTAGAAACTGTAAACTACTTTTAAAAATACCAAGCAGTTGCAATTACCAAGCTGTTGTCCTTCCCTGGCTTGCTGTGGTTTAAGATGCCTCTTTTAGGTTTTGGGAAATACAGATACAATTGTCATGTGCTGTCACCCACTCTGCTTAAGTCAGCCCTTTACTAAGAGTAATTTTGAATTAATTAAAGATCAAGGTCTGTCTGTCCATTTTTGCTCCACACCCAGTGGCACTGATTTGTGTGCTTCTGAGAGTGAGAGTTAACTAACTTTATTGCTGTGCTGCAGGCTGATTGATAACAGAAGGCTGCAGCTAGTGCTTTTTGTTTCCACAATACAGTATTGTTCAGGAACATAATAATTCAGTGATACTGTGAGGTCAGAGCACTTACAGCTTATTGTCTCACTGGGCAATAATCTGAAGTCTTGCCTGGGCCTTTGTGTTTTTTAAAAGGCACAAAATAATTTGAAATCCAAAATTTTTCAGGGTATGAAGCAAAGCCTGATCTTAGCTATGGGCAGGCAACCAGTGCCAGGCAGACAAAGATGCTATTTCAGAATTGCTTCAGTATAAACCAAAGCTTTGGCCCCATAAAGAAGCCTTTTAAAATGATGTATGTATTTGCTGTGTGTGTTGTGCAGGCATCACAAAAGTAGTCATTGCATTGGTAATGTGACAGCTAAAGTAGCTGTTTTCACATTTCAGGGCTTAGCACTATCAGCAGACGCTGACGGAACAACCCAGAAACTCAAAGCACAGCCCAGAGCAGATAAAACACTTTTTACCTTTAATCTGAGGGGGGAAAAAAGCCAGCTTATCATTCTGATAGAGAAAGAAACTTTCATGTGATGGTGTACGTTCATGTAAATAGGTTTTGAGGCTGGCAGCTTTCTCCATGGGCATCAGGAAGATGCTGCCTCCAGGTATTCTGGTTTGGAGAGGAAAAATGAATGGTAGGAAGGAAAGGAGGAAAAGGACAATCCCACTGAACAGTTAGCTCTTCCACAGAGCTGGGAGAATTGAAAAATCTGCCCAGCAACCCTGTAGAAGAAACAGAACACATGACAATTGTTCATTTTTGTGTTGATAAATTCCTCGAGCAAACACTGCAAGCTGCCAGCTGCTGGATTCACCACCAAAGCACAGCAAGCTGAGTGTTAACCCCATGCTCCTTGACGTGGGTTATAGTGAGAACTTTGCTCCTTATCACTGAAAATACTGATCAGCAGTGCTGCCATCATGACACTGGCATGGCCAGCAATACTCAGACCTCCCCACCCACCTGCTCAACAGCCCATCCAGAAACTTAATAAATAAACTTTTGGAGATCCCACCCCTCACTGGCTGGCTTTGGCACACTTCAGGTACAGCATAGCAGGAGTATTTTTATGGGGCCTCACCTTTGACTGTGCAGTTGAATGCCCACTATTCATATTTGTGAGTTCAGAGCATCTCCTTCACCTCTGGAGCAGCATGGCTGCTGCCAAGACCTTTGTCCCTGAGAAGGAGTCCTGGGAACAACAGTCCCACTTTATGTGGGAAAACATCATCAAGAACATCTTGGTTGCTGTGTTTTCCCTTTCAGAGAGGCCAGAGATGTGGTAGCAGCAGATCAGAGGCTCCCGTGCCCAAACAGGGGCACACCGTGTTGGCTTCTGGAGGTTGGCAGTGCTGTTCATCGTAATTACTGCCGTAAGTGATTCAAAAAAGCAAGGATGGAGTCCAGAAGCATCTGAATGATCTTTGCTTGTGAAAAAAAGTGTAACAAAGCCTCAGCTGGCTGGCTGTGAAGGATGCAGAAATCCTTCCCTGTTAAATGCTTCCTTTCAGGTGCAAAAGAAATTGTGGAGCACCATCCGTGGAAGTGCTCAAGGCCAGGTTGGACAGGTCTTTGAGCAAGCTGCTACAGTGACAGATATCCTTGCCCACAGCAGAGGAGCTGGACTAGGTGGTCTTTAAAGGTCCCTTCTGAAACAAACCATTCTCTGATCCTATGGAAACCATTTCACATGGACCCACTGCATTTTCACTGGCTCAAGCTTCCCCGAGCACTCTTTCCCCCTGGGGCACCATTCAGGATACTTTGCATAATAAGGAGAGCACCCTAACAGATGATTCCCACCTCCAGGGATAGAAAGGCTTCTCTGTGAGGAGCTGGGAGGTAGTTAAAACTAACTTACTGAATTCCCAGACGTCTTTCCCCTGGGAGAGAAGTGTCAAAAAAATCTGTTGGTGAACTTGGCTGAATGTATTTTAGAGTCCTGACAATATCAGGGATAATAATCAAGGCATCAATTCTGTTGCCACACCTGTGTTTGGTTCATGTGCATGTCCATGTCCATGTCTGGATATGACTCTCCAGGTGCTCAATCCCGATTTTTTTTTGCGTGGAGCTGTTGGTATTCTAGGAACTACATCAAAACAAGTTAATTCATTTCAGAGAGGTCATTGAAGAGACTGGTGATCAAGCAGTGATGAGTCAAGTCCCACAGTACTGCTATTTTCTCCATTGGTTTCCACTGCAATGCTCTGTGAATGGGATATTTTCTCTTAAAAGTAACATTTTTGCTATAGGAAAAGGGCCCACAAGGTGGCTCAGGTGGAAAAGAAATGCAGAGTTTTTGGTCTCTGGCTAGCACATATATGACTGGGACAGAACAGTGCTGCTCTAGAACAGCTGTTTGAGACTGTCCCAAGAGATGTGTTGATTTCAATTCAGCTAAAGATGAGGAGGTGCCGAGTCCCAAACCAGTGGGAATCAGCGCTGAAGGGACCTCATATTAAGACACTAAGAGCTAAGACAAAATAGCCAGGACACACAAAGAAAATTGTAGCCCTTCTGACTTGCCCACAGGTAGCTTCTCCAAAAACTAAATGAACCCAACTAAAATTGAAAAGCACACTGTAGCTACACACACACACACCTTTCAGCATTTTCTTCAGTCAGTCAAGGAAGTTTCTGTTGAACCAAGAGCTGCCTCTCGTATTTGGCAAATCCTTTTAAAGCCTATGAAGTAATTTGTACTATTATAAGATATTTACAAATGGAGAATCCAGAATCACAGAATCACAGAATCACAGAATCACAGGATCACAGAATGGTTTGGGTTGGAAGAGACCTTAAAGACTACCTAGTTCCAATCTCCCTCTTTCAGCTCAAAGCCATTATCCATTGTCCTTTTACCACATGCTCTTACAGAAAGTCCACCTCCAGCTTTCTTGTAGGTCTCCTTTAGGCACTGGAAGGTGCTATAAGGTGTCCCAGAGACTTCCCCAGACTGACCAGCCCCACCTGTCAGCCTGTCTTCATAGGAGAGGTGCTCCAGCCCTCTGATCATCTTTGTGGCCCTCCTCTGGACTTGCTCCAGCAGGTCCATTTATTTTCTGCGTTGAGGACCCCAGTACCAGCTGCAGAACTCCAGGTGTGGTCTCATGAGAGCAAAGAAGAGGAGGAGAATCACATTCCTTGATTCACATTCCTTGACCTGCTGGCCACGCTGCTTTTGATGCAGCCCAAGGTACAGGTGGCTGTCTGGGCTGCAAGTACATGTCAGTGGCTCCTGTTGAGATTCACATGACTCCACCTGTGTGGCTAACAAACTGCTCATGGGACTAATTCAATATTATATAATGTATCATTAAGCAAGGTGTATTGTTTTTGTTCTCTGAGTGGATGATGGGACATTTAACAGTTGAATAAGAAGAGAACAATATGCGAGCCTGCTGATCTCAATACTGGGTAATTCAGGATTTCTAGGCCATAGAATCAAAAAGTAATTTAGGCTGGAAAATGCCTTTAAAATTGAGCCCAACCATTAACACAGCACTGCCAAGTACACCACTAAACCATGCGCCCAAGTGCCCCAACTACACCTGATAGCAAGGTCTGAATTGCCTGACCAGGGCAGAATAGGAATACAGCAGTTACCTGACAGTTTGCTTTCTGTTTGCAGAAAATGGTGTCCCAACAGGTAGCTCTTCTCTTTGCTAACAAGTGTGGGTTGAAAGGTCACCAGATGAAGGGTTTGGTAAAATGAGACTTTTCCTTAGCTATAAAAGGCTAACACTTTTGACTCATACCCATATGAGTCAATACCCCCACATTTTGACTCTGACCCATATGCTCCCAACTACAATATGCAAAGCTTTTCAGATGAAGCATCACCATGCCTCATGTAACTTCCCTGAGACAAATGTAAATAGCCTAGGCAATAGCTTTTCTGTCTTAAATGCCTTGTTAAATATCTCTTTTTATAGTTACCGGTGACAAATTCCTTCCAAAGAAGCAGAATAGCGATTCTTGCTGATGTGGAATAACAATTTCTCAAACCAGCTGAAAAGAGAGTGATAACACATCAGGTCTCAAAGTTTAGAGAGTAATTGCCAGTGTTGTATTTTGGAAAGAGAAGCCTTCAGGATACAATTTTCCTAAAAGGAAACAAACATCTATGCCTGTTATGCTCAACACATCACTGAAAAAGCCAGCACTAGAACCAGACAATTTTCTCCCATCCACAGTGCAGATGGTGTGAAGGATGCCTCACTGGGATTCATCACTAGCACAGCTATATTCTTACACACCCATTCTCATTCCAGCAGTGAGAATCATCATCTGCCTTCACCACCTTCTCTCCAAACACAAAGAGGTGGGTCAAGGAAAGCCAGCTCCCAGGACTGGAGTTCTCTTCCCTAGCAAACGGACTTGCTCAGTGTTTTTAGGGATGCCTCCTTCAAAATCTCCTGAAGTGTTCGCCTTCCATTCTCACACGTACACCAAGATATTTCTTATCAATACAACAGGAAAGAGAGGTCAAAGATACAGGGCATTGATTACAAAATATTCTGACACATACACCAAGACTCAAGAGACAAGAATATTTTCATCCCGGTAAACCTGCAGTATTCCCCTTTGATGGTTCATCCCCTGCTCTTTAAACACTGAGGGCATTATTGAGGGGGTTCAGCAGCCTTCAGTCTGGCAGGAAGCCAGACACCAAGCCTTCATCCCCGAGTGTGGGGGTGGCTGAGGGCCATGAATCACATCTGCTGGTCCCAGCACTGCTGCTGTGACACCCACGGTCCTGTTCCAGCCCCTGCTGCCATGGGGCTCCACTGATGCCCCGTGAGTGCCTCAGACTGATGCCCTGCATGAAGTTCTCTTCCCCAACAGAAAAGAAAACTGTTCTGCTTCATGCTAGCACTCATTACTTTGTATTACTGATTTGTTTCAGGGGGTCATGACAACCTCTTCATTTTATAACCAAGCCAGTTAGCAGAGCAAGATGAAAAATTGCCCACTTACATTATAAAACTGTAGTTTTTAAAGAATTGCTTTAAACCAAAGCCCTATGCCAAATGCATTTAGATGAGATTAACCAATTTTGCCCAACATTTTCTAGACAGTATTTCCATAAAAGCAACACTATGACATAGTAAGGATGCTGAGCTCTGATAAATGACCAAAATAAGGGTGACTTAGAAATTACATTTCACACAGATGAAAGAAATTAATCAAGTTGGACTTATCTCAAAAACCAAGCTCCTATTAGATACATAAAAAAGAAAAGTTCCTCATATGAAGGCAGTAACTGCTCTCAATAGCCATGGAGTTTGCCTGAACTGAATTTTGGGGAAAAAAAGAAGACTTTACAGAATATGTGTATTTTTTTCGTTAAAATTATCCAGACTGGCTCTAGACACCCATGATGTCTGTTGGGAGCTCTCATCTCCATGCAGACTGATAACCTAGCTAGGGGATACCCTCTCCCAAAATAATTTTTCTCTCCAATACAACTGCCTCTTTATGGTTATGTATTTTACCCAACTCCATGTCCTCGATTGTCCTGGCCCCATGGGCTGGGGAATGGCACCCAGTGTGCCAGGTCATGCCAGTGTGTGATATCATTACACCTTCTTCACCTCTCCCTCTGAGGAGATAAGGGACAGGGACGCTCTACCAAACCCGTGTGAAAACTGATTTTCTACAGCTAATCTCAAAAAGCAGCAGCAGATCAGAATTCTGGTGGGAAGGAGCACCCGGGAGCTCTCCAAACAAAGATGGTGGCCTGAGTTCAAGGCACCGTCTTCAGTACTATAATTCTTTTTGAGACATGGAGAGCAATTAGCCTCATCCATTTGTGGGAGGAAGGTCCCAGACAGGGAAAGGAAGCAGTGATGCCCCCAAGGAACCCAATAGCAGCAATAACTCTCTGGGGTTGACCTTGGCTGTGTCCCCTCTATGGGGTGGCTGAAGGGCATTGAGTATCCAGAGAGGGACATACACAGTAATAACTCTGCCAGATGCTGCCCCAGCCTCCAGTGACCTATGGCCCAAGCTGTCCCTGTCCCCAGCTTGTGGCCAAGCATTGAAACTGGTCTGCCAGCAGCTGGAGATGGCTGGTGCCTAGGTAGGCTTTTAGACCTGTTAGCCTCAAAATACCAAATGTGGTACCAAAAAGCAGACATAAAAATAAAACTATGTATTGTACGTAATCTTAATTAAAGATATTCTTCAGTTACAAATCTTGTGTCAGCTGAGGATCTGGCACTTTGAATGCAGAAAGGACATGTTGAGTGTTAAAATATTCACAAAATTTCCAGGTAATGATTGAAAGATGTAAATGCCACACCTGAGGCATAAACAAATTTCATATTTCACATTTCCTGAAATTTAGCCATTATTTCCAGTTAACTGATCATTGGCTGAAGTCTCTGGATATTGTGGGCATATGTGTTTCACTCTTTACAGAATTCATAATTTTTAAACTTTTTTTTGCATTATTAAAGATAGAGTTGTTTTTTGTGTTTTCATGCGATCTCTGTTCACACAGTCCATAGATTTAAGACCTGTTTTTTGCACAAGAACAGATGTGTTCTGAGCTCTTCAGTGAATGTCAGAGAATTTTTCCTGATGGGCGCATTCCCAGGACATATGAGAAATGAGTTAACACAGAGCCACTTGCCAACCTGGAACATGGGAAATGATTGATCAGTGTCCTAAATCAGTACTCATGATAGCAATCACATAAATCATGTATGAGTGGGATGATGAATTGTATCATTTACAGTATGCAAAAGGTTGTTTAATTTTTTCCTTCCCCCAAACTGAGGGTTAGCAGTAAAATGGTCAAAAGTTAATGCATTGTATTAGCTCTTCTTAAGAAGAATATTAAAATCTTAAATACCAAGTGTCACAGGTTGTAAAGACACCACTAAGTGTTTTGAGCTCAGAAGTTGTAAGGAAAAGAAAGGAGTGTAGTTAGTTAATGCTTCTTCCAGGAAATTCTTCCTTTCCATTTATTAATCATATCTAGGCAATTCCTAACTTAGCAATACATTCAAAGTAGATTACTTGAAACTAAATTTGAACTTCATTCAAATTCAGTTTGCCTATACCATGGAAAAGTATAAGGGCTGATCTTTAAAATAAATGCTTTCCTCTGAAGAAAAATCAGTAACCTATATATGCAAGACTGCAGTTAGAATACTGGCACTAGCAAAGGATTTCTCAGATTTTTTTTCCCATATTTCTAGAGTTTCACTGGAAAATATGCTGTCTGACCTCCTGAGGGAGCAAAGCATCTTCTCCACAAATTATGTTGGAGAGCTTGGAAGGAAAGCAGCCATTTGCTTCAGTGTTGTGCTCTGTGGGTTGCTAATTTGAGTTTCTGCAAAATGGAACCAGTTTCAAGTGCCTCAAATGATTCCTATCAAGTGCTGACATTTCCAGATAAGGAGAACATTAGCTCCTATGTAGTCTTTCCCTGAAGCTTCAGGAGGCTGGTTCTTAGCCCTCTGCTTACCAATATCACTGCATATTTACACCAGCTTTTGTTCTCAGTGCCAAGTGGCTAGAATTACTGGGAGGATTTCTACACTGTAGGGAAGAACATGATTTTTTATGAGACAGAAGCAGTTCAGTAGAAGAATTGAAAAAGTGTAGCTTTTATAGGCCTTGAGGTGAGGAATGGCGAGTGTTACAAGGATTATTTAATGGGGTAAAGTCCCCTCAGGGATCTGAAACTCTCAAGAGGCTGTTGAAAGAAGGAAATTAATTCAAGAATGTCTTGCCAGTCAGGTTATACGAGGAGGGGACTTTGCTAGTGGCTGAGTGGGAGGGAGAAATGGGATGGTATTCTTAGCTACATGATGCAGGCATGGCTGAGCACCTGGAGTCCAGTACCCTCATTTTCTGATAGATCCTGATGGCTATCAGGGCCTTTGAAGGTCCATGACTGAGGGTCAGGCCTGGTCTTTGTCCCTCTGATGCTCCAGCCCACGTGAACCAAGGCACTGGTCCTGCCTGGTCCATACACCCCAGCCCCTGGTCTGTGGAATAAGAGGATGCATGGAATTAATGCCAAACCCACAAGTTTCACGTATTTCATTATGAATCGCTGAAGGATCTTGATCAGCTTCTGCAAGAAGTGGTGCAGGGAGTCAGCATGAAGGCTGATAGGCCACCTTGCCTTCACATCATTCTTCCCTGAGAAACTCCGCTGGGGTTTCTCAAAGAGAGAAAAACATCAGTACCCTACAGCATTTTGCCATTGGTCATAAAGTAACACTTCTAATTAAATTCATTCACTGCAACAAAAAAAGCAGTGCCTTCTCAATTAATGTGAGGAGAAGTGGCATTTTATCACTTGTGTAATGAGCTTAATAACATCTAATGTGCACTTAATACTCTTATTGGTGGTTGACCACGAAATAAAGCCAGGTTGATTAGGATTAGTGGCCTAATGCCAAGGATAGCAAGGATGCCAAGGGTTTGAAGATGGCCACTTTAATTTCCAGAGTTCATTATTGCTGCTGGTATCTGGTGGTGTCATTTCTATAGCAGCACTAGGAAGCCTTTGTTACTAACCATAAGTACATGACAAAATTGTGACCATTGCCACAGGCAGTTTGTGACTTTGGGGGAAACACACCCTACTGGCCTGCTGGTACCATTGCTGCAGGAATAGGGTACTACTTATGAGTCTTGTAGATTTTAAAAAAATTTATTATTATTATTATTATTACCAATATGGACTGGATTCTTCTCAGTTCAACAGATATCCATCAACAAAAGAACTGAAAAACAAACAACACAAGAAGTTACAGAGCAGATTAACAGAATTAATGGTAATGGACTCTCAGTCCTGGGAATTGCCTTTTGAGCTTTGAGTTTCTGCTGTCCTCTGTGTTTCAAACAGCTTATTCTGTTCATCATTTTGTTACATTTTTAAGGTGAAAAAAATAAACAAATCCTCCCCAAAGTAGGATCATACTATTACATATGTATATAGAGCTCTTGAGGATGAGCACGTTTATCTTGTTTTCTGGTGCAGTATTGAAAATACATTGTCCACTGTTTGCTGTTGTCCCTACCCTGCTCCCATCAGGATGACCATAAGCTCCAAACAGGGGGCTGCACATCAACAGATCTGGGGCAGAATGAATTTCCAAAGGTGTGCACAGTGTTTGGACATGTGAGCAAGGGCCCTGATACAGTAGTATCATTCACTCACAATGTATATTTTTTTCTGATTTGAGCTGCATCAGAAGCAAAAGTGATTCAAAAAGCAGTTTGCTTCTGCACTGGGATTAGTTTCCTCTACTGTTTGACTGGCATTTTAACAAAGGCTGGTTTTGCAGGGTTTTTGCAGGGTGGCCCTTATTACATCATACAAAACCAACCATCAAGCTGCCACAACGTCACTTATTGCAGGGCATTGCTGCACAACCTTCACGAAGGAACAGAAGCAGCCAAATTCCTCCTAACACTGAGGAAGGAAATATTTCTCTACATCTGATGTCTTTCACTTCTCCTGTTCTGAGTTATAAATACTCTAGTGCATGAGCTCAGATGAATAATGCTCATACTACAAATAACTAAAGCTGAGGATCTTTATATTTAAAGGTGAAGAATCATTTCTTCTGGAATGTAAAGCATGGTTTTTTCTTTTGTTTTGTTTAGCAGCTTTCAAATGTGAACAAAACCTTCTATGAAGGAACTGAGATTTTAGGGTGGTGGTTTTATTTTTAAACCTAGAAACTCAAGTATGGATTTCTATCCAGTTTAGGTTTTAAGATAATGTTAATTAAAAAAGAAAAAAAGGGGGGGAGGGGCGGCTATAAACCCTGTATCTCTGAACTATGTGAGCAAAACCCTTCTAATTGATCATTCTTTTTTTTCAGCAAACTCATCAGTGCTGGAGTTTCTTTTGTCTTCTGTGCAACTCCACCACTAAGAAACTTTTCTGATTGCACAGTTCAAATCCAGACAGGGAATCTGAGATTTTATTGTTCCCCTTTTGCTAGGCTGTGGTTAGTAATGGCTTAAGTAATGTTTCATAACCCATTTGTAGTCTAGTATCTATCTCCTTGAAAAAGACAGACAAGTTTGACCCTTTCTTTCACAAAATAACTCCTAAATTTGTCTCTTCTTGGCAGAGCTGTACTGATTTAAACACAAGACTAAGAAATCAAGTAAACACAGGGAGGATCAGTTTTGAGTAATTGAACACTTGCAACACAATGCAGACACATCTTTGTTTGGAAAGTGCTGAAGTAAAAAGATAGATTTTTAGTTTGTTCTCCCATAAAATAATTTTGAGAAGTAATGCTAAGAAAATTATGAGATGTATCAGCAATAAACATCTCTGGCACATAGAGGGATTTGTTCATTAGGGACAGTATGACACACAAATTCAAGACTGATAAGATTATTGGTGCTGATCTTGCCTATGGCCATGTGCAGGACTGTCTTGTTACTGCAACTGTTTAGCAGGGAGCCTTTCTCACCCATCTTTTAAATTTTTCTCTGCTAAAACACTGCAGGCCAAAACCAGTCATTTTGTATTTGGCTGTTACCTGTTACCATTCCTTTCTTTTCCAGCTAGTGAGCACCTTAACCCCTGTGGTGCCTGCTCTACTTTTTCCTCTAGTGTTTACATTAAAATAGATCATGTTTAACATTCTGCACTTTTGAATGGGGACTATGGCTGTTGAAATGCTGAAAATAGGCTACAACACAATACATAGATTTAACAAGATGCATATCACTAGTTTTGCAGTTCCTCATTCAAATGCCTTCAAGGGTGCCTTTTTCCTAGGTACCAACTTTGCCCAGTCACCAGCTCCAAAACCCAATTAGTAGCTCCCATTGGTGTTTTGGTGCTTCAGCAAAGGGAGAGAAGCAGTGCCTTTAAAAAGAGGCCTACTGCAGGAGTAGGTCTGGCACTTCAGAACAAAGCAGTAATAAAAACATCAAACAAGTTCTATCAGGAGAAGGCTGGATGATGTTAGTTATGAGCCTACACAAACACTCAGGACTATGCATGACTGTTAATACACAATGGACTGTCCACATCTGCAGTGGAAGGCTTGGACACAGATCAAGCATAGAAACTCACTTGTGTTTTCAGCTTGTGTAATCAGTGATTTCTTCATTTTAAGTCAATATAAACTGCCTCCAGCCTTTCTTAGGTTTGTCACCCCCTAAATAATTTTCTTCACTCTTCAAGCATTCCTCTAAAATACTATGGGGACAGCCATTGTAATGGGTTTGAAAGAAATCCCAACAAGTCCAAAGACACTTCCATTTGAAGTGCTGTGGGCAGTCCATTACCAATGCATCCTACTGGTGGCAGCATTATTTGTCACCTGTAAGACCCGCTCCAGAGCTGCAGTCCAGCTTGCTGCCTATGCTATGTCCCCCCTAAAATATAGGGTCATCAGAGAGAGAATGGTAAACATGTAATTTAGGTCCAGATTTTGCTCCACAGCACTTGTGTTAAATATTCTAGAGAGTACATTTGCAACAGTAAATCTCTCTCCCATTATATTCAACCTGCACATAATGTACTTGTCAATTTAAGAAGTAATATTTTCCAGTTCATTTACATGAGCATGAAGAATGAGTTGCACCAAGCTACAGAAAACATTGGTTCATGAATAGGCATGAAATTTTCATGCTTATGGATTAAATCCAAAGTTGCTTTTCTGTTTGAAGGTATCAGCACTTTGTTCCTGTTACCACCTAAACCACCAGGCTCCAATTTTGACAGTTTTATCACAAAGAACTCCCCAGTTCCTCTGGCTGGGATGTGCTTTGTGCTTTTCACCATCATATACCAAAACTGTGTCTTTATTAACAAATGTCTTCAGCTCCTCACTCATTTTATTAAGATCTGGCTCCCACAAAGACTTGGCATCTTCACAGCCTTGCTTGGCAATTGATGATTCAAACAGCCACATCAGACATGAACTTCCTTACACACTCTTCTGTTCTCAGAGGCTTTGTATCACCTCCCTGAGTGCCAGATCTCCAACCATCACACTTCCTCCCTGCCTCCACACCACACAGCTTCTAAGCCACTTGTTTTGGTTGAAGAAGATCCTGTCATCCTTTAATTTATATCTAGCAGTTATATCCAAACCTGCTCAGAGCCTCTACTCATCTGCTGTTGTCCCCCAGTTCTATCATTTAGGATATTCATGCAACAGTGGTATAGCCCTTCCCTGCAAAAAAACTACTAGATTGGGCCAAATGGAAATGCAAATACTCTCTTCAATACCAGTTCTGTTGGACACACCACATCCTAACTGCATCTTCCAAACACCGATACTCCAAGCATTCAAAAAAGTTTAGCTGCATGCCTTTCTCCCAAAATGTCCTTTATGTGTTTGTTCTTCTATATTTAACTTTTACTCCTTATTTGATGAAAATGTTTGTGCAATTGAAAAAAAAAAAAAGAGCCTCTATCAACTAGATGGCAAATCCACTCTTAGGTTTCCCCACTATTGCAGTGGCTCACAGTATTAACCTTACTTACATCCCCAGTTCTATACAGCATAAGTGATGAAAAGTTTCCCTATGCTTGTGAAAACATCCTTTAATTCTTTCCCATTTTCCCCCCTTTTTCTCAAGGGAATACAGTGCCCTGGACTAGATGGATATTTTGCTGCAAGCACTCACTGCTCAGAAGAAACTCCTCAAGCTGGCAGCACTGCCATCCTTTGCCCAGTGCTACACACATATTCCTCCTCTCCCAAATGCAACCACTCTTGTTACCTGTGGTGTAATAAAATCTTACCTCACAATAGCAGACACATTAATGCTTTGAAGAATGCAGTGAAGTACCTTTAGACTATGCAAAACCTATATTCAAAAGATCCCTTCTATATACCATGCACTTGAAAAAACATCATAAACATCAAAATCTAAACCCATACTTTTTACATCCATATATATGTCTTTATATGCATATATTTAGATAATCATATATCATTCAACTTTTTACCACCCCAAAATAACAGTTTATGAAGCAGAATAAATAGCATCAATTTGGCAAAGCATGATCCAACAGCAAGTCCTCTCACAAATGTTTTTTATTCTTAGTGCAGGAAAATAATTTCAGTCTAGAGACTGTAAAATCCATTTGTAGTTCAAAGTATTTTATTAGGTTTCTTTTCACCTTCAATAACTTTGAATGTGACAAAAAGATAACATTTCCTCGGAAGTTTTACACAGCTAGCAGTACTTCTACTTACTGTCTCATACACTGAAACAGTGACTGTCAGCAATATCTCTGCCTTGGTACATGAGAAGGGAGCATAATAGAATCATTTCAGGTAGAAAAGACCTTTAAGACCATCAAGTCCAACTGTTTATCCAGCACTGCCAAGTGGACCACTAAACCATGTCCCCAAGCACCACATCTACACATCTTGGGAACTCTAGCACTTCCCTGGGCAGCCTGAAACAATGCCTGACAGCCCTTGTGGCAAAGAACTTTTTTCCTAATATCCAATCTAAACCTCCCCTGGCACAACTTGAGGCCATTTCCTTTTGTCCTATCACTTGTTACTTGGGAGAGGAGACTGATCCCCACCTAGCTACAGGCTCCTTTCAGGCAGAGAGCAAATGTGGCTATACAAAAGCTCAGCATTTTAACATTGCCCTTGAAACAAAATGCCAATTTAACATAATTTAAACACAAAGATTTCAAAGCACTGAGACAAAGATCGTTGTGGTCCTGCAATACAAGCTTTCCCTGCTCTCAACAGCCTTCATGCTGCTTACTGTACATGGCAAGTGGCCCATATAATGCTGAGGAAAGTATCTCAGCACTTAATGCTCTGGACATAGGCTCTGAGCTATACTGCCCATGCCCTTTCCTCATTTATATACAACCACTAAAAGTTGCCTTTACATCTTCCCATTTTGTTTGCTTGATCCCAATTATGATTATATTTAACACCAAAATTTAAACAATATGGTTCAGACAAGTGAACCAATCCAGAACTGGATGTTTAACATTAAGCCAAGAACATACAATTTGAGTAATGAAGTATTTTAAAGACAGAATTCAATTTTTATTGTATTTTTATTCTTGCTTCTTAATCAAACCCACATGGAATGCATTGTTTTTAATGAAACTACAAGATTAATATTTCAACAAACCAGCCAGTACATAAGCCCACAACTGAGCATAAGTAGAAATGGTTATTTTAAAATATTTTTGAAAAAGCCTTTTATGAGAGAAGCCCCCTGCTGCAGGCTTGGGCCTGCTTTCTCTTCTGTTTCAGGAGTGATCTCTTCTTGAACATTGAGCTTTGTCTCCATGTGCTATTTCTTGCTTTTCAGTTCTGGTTTGGATTTGACTGGCTGAGAACATATGAGGTTGGAAATCAAAGCTGTT
Source organism: Drymodes brunneopygia (assembly GCA_013400955.1). NCBI lineage: Eukaryota > Metazoa > Chordata > Aves > Passeriformes > Petroicidae > Drymodes > Drymodes brunneopygia. Next base: position 493,606 of record VZTZ01001568.1, read on the forward strand.
GTCATCCATTTGTTTCCTTACAATGCTGTTGTCTGAAACTTTTACTGTGAAGGACTTGTGAGCCTTCCCTCCTTGTTTAGGACTCCACTGGTATTGATTCTTCACTGTGCAATGGTTAAGCACAGCTCCTCTTTCTTGGCAGCATTTCCTCTTTCTCTCTAAAGAGATAGTTAATTACAGTTTGTTTGCCAACAATTGTTTATGAGTACTGCAGGTCTTCATTGGCTTAGCTAACATATTTGAACTAACGATTTACATGATATAAGCCATAAGAATCCAGAATTTGAAGTCCACTTTTATTTTCAAATTCATACAAAACACCATAAATTTAAGTCTCATATTACATAATTATAGTACTTTATGAACATCATGTCTCAGGTACTTATAACAATATCTCAAAAGGCATGAGCTCCTCTCACATAGTGTGAGTATACATAAGGCTCCCAAATTAGTTTGGTCAATATAGAGTCCAGCAGTTCAACATCTAGAAAAGTACTTAACAAGTCATGGTCACATGGATATCAAACTTTACAGCAGAGCCTAAACTTTGCTTCTTTAGCAATTTCCACAGCTTCTTCTACCCACCACCCTCTGCCTTGTCCTCTCCCTTTTTTCTTCTCTTCCCAGATGTATCTACATCTCCTTCCTCCTCCTGGTCCCTACAGGAGAGTGCAGTATGTTCCCTAGCAGCAGCAAAACAAATATTCCCCAGCATACTTGCTCTTCAAGGCAAGGACTACAAGAGTTTCTCAACTAGTGTGAAATGCACCTTTTCTCCACCAAGCCTTGCTCTACACTATCAGCTTCTTGCCTTGATGGTTGTGTGGGGGTTACAACAATACAACTCCCTGAAGACTAAACATGAGTGACCTTGAAAAGGAGTCAGGACAGCCCAGCAGATATTCTTTACTATTTGAAGCCTTCATATCAACCCGACATCTTCCACTGTGAGAAGTGCTCACATCATCTGCATTTCTGCCCTGGCAAGGTCCTTCCCTCTGCATGGAACTGTGGCGTGCTACACTTTCACCCACCTCAGCACAGCTCCTTTTCCCTGGTGATGGGGCAAGGAGCAAGTCTCACTGGCATTGGTGCCATTTGCTATCATACTAGGAATATTTTGTCAGTCTGTTAACATCACTGCACTGGGAAGGCCTTATGAAAAATGACTCTGAGCTTTAGTGTCTTCCACAAGCCCAGCCATAACTTAAGAGCAAAACCACACTTTTAGGAGATTATGAGTCACCAGAAAAATGAGAATTGCTCTGCATTAAACACATACTTAATACTTTACTACTTAAGGAGGTTAAAGCAGGAACATGCTTCTGAGGGGATTCATTTTTTTTAAACACTCAAGCCTAAACTCAAGCTAAGTAACACTAGAGTCAAAGGTGATCACTATGTGCTTTACATTACATTTATTCAGATTAATATTGATCTTCTGTAACCCTTCTCCCCCCCTCTGCTTTATTAATGAAAGGATAATTCATGTGACAGTAAGTAGCAAGAAGAAACTGAGAACAGGGAGAAGACAGAAGAAAAGGTAAAACAAAAGTCTTCTGAATAGAAAGTAAGGAAAAGAATTACAGAACCACAGAATGGTTCTGTTGGAAAGGAACTGTAGAGGTCATGTGGTCCAACCCCATGCTCAAGAAGGGCCACTGAGAGCAGGCTGCCCAGAACTGTATCCAGACAGCTTTTGGATATCTTCAAATAGGGAGACTTTGCAACCTCCCTGGTTAAGCTGTGAAAGTGCTTGGTCACCATCACAGTGAAAAGGTGTTTCCTGATGTTCAGACAGGCCTCCCGTGTTTCAGTTTGTGAAAGAAGACATTAAAGGATGACAGCTGATTGCTGTGTCTAAGACAAACTAAGACCATCCTTTTTCTGCCTTTTCCAAGGAAGCAGCTCCTGAAGGAACTGTTACAGTCCCACTTTTGGGATGTCCTATTGCGAGCTGGGAGTCAGTACAGCAAAAGTGATAGCACTCACTGCAATTGAACTTACTTGCCTATATAAATTTAGACAGCTCCAAGCCACCAGCTGCCAAAATGCAGAGTATTAAACAGCCTCTGCTTGCCTAAATGGCACTACTTGCACAACTTAAATATGCTACTGCCATTAGTTTGAGTCTCCCATACTGTTAATGATGTTTCTGAAACTAGTGATGCTAGATTTTACTGTCCAAGTGGGTCAATATTCAGCATTGAGACTTACTTTTTAATGAAAAGAGAAATTCATCCTTTGACTGCAACTGAAGAGCATTCATAGGAGCTCTGCAGCAGATCAAGTATTGGTGCAGGAATGTAGTTTCCAAAACTTGAAAGGTAACAGCCATCAGACAGGGTAAAAACTGTCATAGCAAAAATAGGCAGTATTGCCTCACAGCCCAGCTGGACTCAAAGTGGCAATCATTCACCAATAGTCCAATGCTGTTTCTTCATAAGGCGTAGGATTCTCTATGCTCACTTCAGAAAGTTACTATATACATATATATACATATCTATAATTCAGCAAGTAATACTTTGTGTTGGCTATATGAAGCCAAGCTTCAGCTCCCTCACTCAGCAGCTGATTAGGATGAGGTTTCAGCACACCACCTGTAATATTTTAAATACAGGCTCAACCACTCCAAGCTATCTTCAATAGTATTAGCACTAGTATGCCAAAAAAATAAATCCTGGTCATAGTAAAGATTATTTGCAGAGTACAGAAAGCACAATGGGCACTTGGCCCACTTCTACTTTGTCAGTTAGACAGTAAGAAAATAACCTTATTATTTGAATGGTCAAATTAAAATCTTTTAAACTTTTACTTCCCTCCCAAAATAAAAACACACCTTGGATTGCTCTGCAGTTCCAGTTTCCACTTCTAAGAATCCACTCTTTTATAGCTCAATGTCCTGTTTCTACGAGGACCAGGTTCACCTCCTCTGGTGGCAACTGCAAGGCAAATCCTTGATCTCACAGTGCCATTAACCCACCTCAAGTACTGCAACTCTGCTTCCCATTCTGCAGCTGACAGATGCATGTGGCCTTGTGCTGGTAACTCAGGTATCCTGCAAAACATTTCTATCCTGCTGTTTGAAGATTTTGGGAAAAGCCCATTGCTACCACCAGAAGCAAAACAAACAAGACTCCAGAAGCTGCTGCTCTAGGTGGGCTTTCAAGACACTTCACTTTATGTGGATCTGGACAAGTTTCCTGAATATAGCTGCCCAGGAAGCAGATAAATATAAATATACCAGGGTTTTTGGTAGGCAGCTCATGACTTCCAATACTTTATTTGCATTTCATTGAACTCCATGGTCTATTTAAAAATTGTTTATCATACAGTTGCTAGAAGTCAATAAATCTACTTCTGTTTCTAATGAAACAGAATAACTTAGTTCTGTGAAAATACACATGAAAGGCTTGTCCTTTTTATCTAAACAACTTAGATTTTTGCTTAAAACTTCAGCTCAAAATCCTATCTCTGGAAGCTACTCGAGTAAGCACTTTCCTCAACTCTATCAGGTCCCGTGGCATCCTGAGACTAACCAGCTACAGGCTGTGCAGCTTGCCTTTACTCTATATTCCCTATGCTCTTAATTATTCTTCCATCACAAAAAAAAAAGAAACCCCAACACTTGAACTTGCACACTGGCTCATCATCACTCCCAGCAGGGCAAGACATGCCTAAATCTTGGCATTTAAGGAGATCCCAACCTGGAAGAGAAGGCATGAGATAGCACCTTTTATATTCTAAAATTCTGAATTCAAACTTCAGTACCTCTGTACAGATTTCAAGCACGTACATACAGCTGAATCAATACATACAGGGAGTCTGGGCCATGCCCAGATCCATTCAGCTTCAACCTTCAGAGTACTTGACAGCAAACTCCTTTCCTGTTCTCCACTTTGCAGAACAATAAATAGGCTGGTATCATTTCCTTTGCCTCTGCCCCTTCAAATAACAGACTTGTACTATTTTGGAAATTTGTGTAATTTACTCAGCATGCTCATTTGCCACTCTTGCAATGAGGGAAGAACTGTAATTGGAATAGACACTCTGAAGTGTCAAAAAGCACTAAAAAATAAAGCAGCACTTTAGGGTACATCTCCAGTGATGTACTGGAAGAGAAGCAGACTGCCAAGCAGTTATAGGAAAATAACATGTATGAATGCATTTACACAGTTTGGAATTCAGACTCTATATTAAATAGCATTACCAGTTATTTTTCTGTTTCCATTTCCTGCATCATCTTCATCAAACGCTACTGTTAATAGGTTAGCCAAAGCTTCCACTCCCATTCAAGGCCCCAAGCACTGCTACACACCTCAAGCTTGCTTCTAAAGTCTAACACTGCAGAGAAGTGAGAAAGTTCAAATGCCAGGGTATTGTCAGATCACATACATTTCAGTGCAAGAATAAAGCACAAAATCGGAAGCGCTAAGCTCTCTTCTAGTCCTATCTGAAGGCCACATGATTTCCTGTATCAAAGCAGAAGTGTCACCAAAAGGTCACTATTCAAGTATTACTTGTAGGACAGGAGGCACAACATGCTGCAGACACCTGGAAAGGACAAGTCAGGGCTACCTGGAGGCCAAGTGATACTCACACACCCTGCCTTCAGAACTCGTCAGCTTGACCACCAGGGAAGTAAAGCAGGCAAAAACTTGGCTCCATCTGTAATGTTTTAAAGAGAAGGAAGACAACTCTTCATTCCCACTGCAGCTGGACTCAGGTTTGTTATTCTGCCATCACACCCAGTCCACTGCAAGAGGTTTCAGGATCCTGCCCCCCCCCCACCCTCTTCTGGGCTGAATTTATAGTGGAGTAAGCTAAGATCCAAACATGTTACACCTACCCCTAAAGAGTAAGCCTATGCTCCAGTCTGTGGGTTTCCAGAACTGGAAGAATCTATATGCAGTTTTAACCACCAAATCAGAATATCTAAGAAGCCTTTATAAGATCTACTGTGTCACCACCAACACCCCCNCTATTTAGTACAAAAACTGGAAACTGCAATTTGCATTACATATCCTGCTAGGCAGGAACCACCCCTAAATTAAACACAGTGGGACTTCAGCCCTGACAGCACAAGGTGTTTCCCTATAACCGCACTGATTAAACAGTTTGCAGACACCAGACCTCCAAGTCCTTTTTAGCAGACGTCACACTGCACAACATAAAGCAGCAGGCAATTGGCCAAAAATGGTTAGCAAAAAGGATTCCTTAAACCTCCAGCATCCAAATATAGCCCTAGCTGGTCACATGGGCTGCCATACAGTAAGTGCTCCTCACTTTACCTACCCTTTGATTAAACGGTTTGAGCTAAAAAGCATGTACTTAGAATAGCATTTCAGTTTCCAGCCCAATTCCATGAACCATGTAATATTGCTGTACCTTCCACATTCAGACTGGCAGAAAGGAAAAGTTGATTCAGGTTTCTAGTGAGCCCAAGGGGGATCATTAGCTACAAGAAGCTAACAGAATATGAGGCCTCTAACATGTATGTGTATACACACATATTTATGTGTGTGTATGTATGTAAAAATACAAAAATAAAAGCAACATATCTGCCATAGAATGCAGCTGCTGCAAAATACTTCATTATTAACATACTCCCTGGCACATACTGATTTTTAGTTTTAAATAATTTGTCATACCTTACTCCATCTGGCCTCTAGCAATATGTTTTTTCATATTACTCCCATTATGATGAAAGCAGATCAGCTGATTACATCCACCTCACAAGAACTCCACAGCTTAGTTTACACATCAAGAAAACTCTGCAACCTTTCTGAAGAAAGGCAGGCCAGCTACTGTACCCTTGCCAGATGTCAACTTGAACTGAAGTTGAGCTTGGCCCTTCCTTTCTCAGCCCTTAAAGCCACTGTCCAAGTTACATATTGTGCAGGTATCAAGTTAGTTTACACTATAAAACCTTGCAACTGCAGTAATAAATACAGGTGTCACTTTTCCTTCCAAAGCCTTCCCCCCACTACCAGTGAGGATGAAACCCTGCAGTACACACTCGCAACAAACCTTGTGATCTTGGACTATGCAGGGGCTTGAAGTAGTAGCTATTACTCAAGAGAAGTTGGAAGTCTGAGGTTTCTAAAGACAAAAACAGCCCATAACCAGAGGCAAGGCCTAAACTCTGCATTAGCACACTTACTGCATTGTGTTACAGCACGGCTCTGTGGCATAGATTTTTTGCTAGAAGCATGGAGCCTTTTATCAAACTCAAGCCCCCAGTTAAGCTGCCATGTTCTGTTACACTCTTAAAAGAAAGCACAGTTAGGCACAGCATCGAGCACATTCACAAACCCACCACCGGCTCAGCTGCACCGAGCACCAGTTAGTTTCACATTTATGCCGGCAGCCAGGCCGGCCTGACTGCACTGAAATAACCCTCAGTACCCAGATGTTGCGCTATTTTTACCCTGGAAAAGAAAAAAAGGACACCCAACAAAACTTCAGAGCGGGAGGCCACGACAGCACAGACTTTATTCCGAGGCTGCAGCGCAGGTTTCGGCGCTCGGCAGCGCCCGGGCTCGCCATCCCCAGTGACGTGTCCACCTGAGGCTCCGGGGCCGCCGCCGCCGCCGGAGACAAAGTTCTGTAGTGCACTGACTGCTATCGTACCCAGAGTCGGAGTGTCACAGAACTTTGCTTCCGGAGGCTCCAGTCCTCCGCCGGTACCGG
>VZTZ01001568.1:500690-530615 GCA_013400955.1 Drymodes brunneopygia
GCGGGCCCGTCGCGGGCCCGTGGGGGCGTGGACGCGGTGCCGGTGCTCGGTGCGCTCTCGCCTCCGCCGCTGCGGCCCCACAGCGCTACTGCCCCGTGCGAGTCCTGTCCGCGCCGGCCGTGCCCAGCCCCGGCCTCGGCAGCCGCCCCCGTCCTGCCTCCGCAGCCCCCGGGGAGGGCTCGGAGCCACTTCGGGCGGAGGTGCTGCCCCTGAGCGCTGGGTGCCGCGGTACTTGGGCTCCGCGGGCACCTCAGGTGTCCTGGCTTCCCACCGAGAGAGCAGCCGGGCTGTGCGGCGGTGGGTGTGAGCAGGAGAGTCCTCGGCCGTCTCCAGTTCCCGCTTGGCATTTGAAGGACTTTGGAAAGAATGTAATAACTTTTACTGAAGAGTGTGTTCCTTCTCCCCGAAGGAATACCTGAGGGCATCTGTTGTCTGAAAACAGTGTTTTCTGCTCTCTCTTGAAGGTGTCAGAACTTCACTGGTTCTCTGTGGAACTCATCGTACACTAATAGTACAAAATTACCTGAACAAAGCTTTGAAAGTAATTCCTGCAATTGTTTTTATCTCTTACATTGAATTAAAGTCATAGAGCTTAAACTGGTCTTACTGTGCAGCTTGTTCACTAGGCTCAGATGAAACTGCTGACACCAGTAACAGTTTGAAACACTGATCCAGGGCTCCTATAGCCATGGAAGCCTCGACAGTAAAAGTGCTCTTTCTGTACTTGAGGCACTGGAGTAGTTCCAAGAGAGCCACTCACCGATGTGAGCTGTGTGTGCATGCAGGTGTTCATGGGAGGAAAGTGCTGGCCCTGTCCTGCACCAGCATCACTGCACTGCAAACTCCTGTGTGTTTGCATGGTCCTTGTCGGGGTCACAGCGATACCTGTTAACCCAAAGCTATGGCTGTCATTTGAGTATCGGAAAGAGAAATAAACTGAAAAATGCTTTGAAATTAGATTTTGTCTCCTTTAGCTCCTTCGTCTGCAGAAACAGAAAGGGCAAGCCTTTCCTGTGCCTTTCTGTTCTGTTTAAGAAACATGTTCCTCCCTCCTTTCTGCACCTTCCCTGTGCTGTTCAGTCATCAGCCCTATTCTGTCTGTGTTGGAGTACTTCCCATCTCCATGTTGCCCCTGTATCCCTGCTCTCTCCATGTAAATCTTCTGCTAGGCCATGCAGTAGGCCCCAGCGATGCCTCTGCTACTCAGCTGTGTGTATGGGAATATTGATTTGACAGTGTGTATGCTCTGTAAAAAAATCAATATTTCAGTAGATTGAGCAGAGTGTGCGGCAGTGTAGTGGAGCCCAGCCTGCTAATGTAATGTGCAGGGGTCCTCATTCAGAGATTGAGGTCAGTCAGAAAATGGAAATGTGTTTTCTTTTTTTATTGTGTGCTTCAGATATAATGTAGGTGTTTATGTTGTAGTGTTTAACTTACAGCATGCAGTTACTTTTAAGTCATATCCAACAGAAGGTCACATATTGCAGGTGACATACACAAAAAAGCATGCCACAGATATGCAATCCATTTTTTTAAAGCTCAGTAAATCCCCTCTTACCCTTGTCCATCATATATCTATCAAACAGCAGTTGTGAGGGAAAATGCATAATTTTTTGTTTCTGTAAATAAAAATAATGTTCTGATGTTTGGTGCAAACTTGGCTTCTGATTATGTAATGAAACATGCAGTACTTTAACAAACTCCAATATAGCGACATGTATGGAAGAGTATCATAAAATGAGCGTAAGTGAAAAGAACGAGGCAGGAGAAATAACCAATGTATGGCACAAAACCAGAGTAAAAGCTCCCATTGATTTTAGAGGACCTGGGATTTCAGCCAGAATGTTCTCCATGATACATTTTCCACTTTTTAAATGGTTGCATCATGCCTTAAAACGTAGCAAAAGTAATTCCTAAAATGACATGAGAAACCACGGCATTCTCAGGCTCAGAGTCAAGATTAGTGTAGGCTAACTATTGTTTCACAGCTCTGGGGACTCTTGATACAGTTTTATCTTTATTTAATAATGTTATCTGCTGGTTTTGTCGGAGGCTATTTCTCATCCACCAAAATCTCTCACTGCAGCAGTGAGTACAGATCTATAAAACAGGCAGCAGAGTTTTATGTTTGTGAATGTTACCATGCTTTGTGCTGGATATAACATACATTTCAAGATGCTATGGGGGCCCTCATGTTCAGTAAAAAAGGCAAAGCTATTTATTCTTTCTTCATTCACCATGTTAATTGGAGACTGATTTGGCAGTCGTGGCCGACGAGGCACGCAGGGCTGGAGCAGCAACATCTTTCTGTTACAACTCTGGTTTAGGACATGACTCATGGAGAAAGCTTCCAAATGTAAAGTACTGCTACCTACAAATGCACACAACGCTGGGATTTCTCAGAAGTCAGTTGATATTCTTCAGTCACTGAACACAGATTTCTCATATATGCTTCACTGTTCTGAAGAAGCATCTGTTTTAGTATTAACAGCTGCTGGAAATCTATGCACTCACCATTCTTAAAAACATACCTCAAGACATTCAATATGTCCTGAAATATTTTAGGTATAGTTTAAAAAAATAGAACTGTAATAAAATAAAATATATATTAAAACCACTGTGATTTAATGTTTTACCTAATCCTAGAATGCTTTTCGCAGTGCAAGTATGAAAAACTGCAACGAAAGTATTATTTCAATTTAAATTAGAAGATAAATCTCATAGCTGAAGATTAAGCAATAATAATTAGTCTTGCACTTTACTTAAAGAGTCCATCTGTTTTGGCAGCATGATTCCAACTAAGAACATTCAAGAAGGTGGTTACTATGTGAGGCAGACAAAAGTACGTGATATGGGGGACCAAGCTGTGACGTTTTGTAAAGTAAAGCTGAACAATATTTCACAGGATGTTAGTTTAAAAGGTGAGTTTTATGATAGAATTTACTTTTATGAACTGAAGACTCTCTTTTTCAAGGGTCTTCATCTGCCAGCTTTGTGAAATAGTAAATTGGGGGTGGGGTTTTGTGTTTTTTGTTTTGGTGTGATTTGTTTGGTTGGTTGATTTTTTGTTGTTTTTTTTATTTTTCATTTTGAAGAAATTAGTACATTACAAGAATTAGTATTTAAATCTAATTGAAAACTGGAGTTATGCTGAATGGAAAATTAATTTTCTCATTAGTTGGAGAACTTTGATGGTATTCATACAGTAAGTACTCAGCCAAAAGCATCAATCAATATTATAGAATGTTTTAAAACAAATGTAAACAATTTATATTATGACAATTTGTAGCATTACTTATTGATAGAAGAAAAATGATATATAGAAACTCAGTGGCATATAATTCTAGTTCTTAGTTGGTTATTATGTGAGATTGTTCTTGATTGAATATGATTTGTGTTATATCTGTGTAATTCTGGTCTTCATTACTATAATAAATGTGCATTAAAACTCCATTATAATGTCCTAATTGTGAAATTGCCATTGAGTAAATTAAGGTTATGAGTATTGTAATGCAATGTTTTACTGAATGTTTTATTTCCTAGTGCTTAAATTTCGTTGCATATTGGAATCATAAAATTAATTGCTAAAGTTAATAAATAATGATAGATAATCTAAGTCAGTGGCAAGTCAGAGAAGAATCCAGGTTTCCTGAATTCCTATTCTCTCTCTAAAGAATAGACAAAGTTGATACTTCTTTCTGAAATTGCAGAGATGCATGACTGATACAATTTTAGTATAACCTAAACTTTACTAAAATAAGACAGGATCAAGCATCAAATCAAAACTTGAAGATACAAGGACATAATGTAATAAACTTTCTTTCAAGGCCAGTAGAAATCTTTCTATTGACTTCAATAAAACTGTCATCAATTCGTAATATGCATACACATCAAGTGTATGAATAGCTCCATTAGTTAAGTATCTAAAGTTCATAACAGCTTATACATTAGAAATTTGCAGAATCAAATCCTTGATGTCTCTTAAAAAACCTGCAAAGAGTCAGAAGGGCTCCATTTACATTACAGATCCCAAACAAAGTGACTCTGTCATCCTCATTTTAAAGAAAATATGAATGGATCTGCGAGGCAATCACTGCGGGATTGGTGTAACACTATCTGCAAAACATTAGTATTTTGGAAAACAATAGACATTTCAAAATGTGCTCTTGTTGAGCATTAAAATGAAATTAGAACCTTTCTGAAAAAAAATGCCAAACAGGCATAGAAAGAGAGAAGCCAGTAAGAATACTCCCTTTTACCCTTTCTGATGATGTTCAACTTTGCATAGCTGGCCCAAAAAGAGATTAACACACTGAATCAGTGGGGTGTGAACCTCTCTTGCCCATTTCCTCCAGGGAATGCTTAAGCACTAAGCAGCCGTCTACTTTGAGGAAAAGAAGGGAAAGTTTGTCTTTCTCTTTTTTTTTTTTTTTTTTTCCCTTCCAGAAATTCACTTCTGAATCTGAGAAGCCTTCTTACTGGAACAAATATTTTCCACAAAAAGGTTCCATTTCATCAAGTCAGCATTTTTGCATACAAACAAAGAGACTGTGGGAAAATTCCCACCAAGCTTTACTTTGGAGTCTTTCAGAAAAAAATCATGCAAGGGAGAATTATAGGAATGGCATTTACAAAGGCATACACATATGGTCCTCTATTGAGTTCACACACAGTGACATGGCAGTATCTAGGACAAAAACTTGAAGGCATTTAACTTTCAGTTTTAGAGCAGTAAAAATCTGCGGTAGAAGAAGATCAGCCAGAGATAAATAAACAACTGAATTCTGTACCATCCATTCACACAAGCCGCAATTTATTCAGTTTATAAAAACTTTAATGGGGATTGTGCTGGAGCTTGTCGGCAGAGTCTGCAGGACCAGGGCTGAGAAGGAGCAACCAAGAGGTTATTGACGTAACGGGCCCAAGAGTCTTGAACGGTGTGTCCTAGAAATGGGAACCAAGGGTCATACAGCCCAAACTGGCCCACAGCTACTTATGTAAGTAGTCTCAATGAGTTCAAACCTGCCCTAAAAAGGCACTTAACAATCTTCTGGCTGCAACAGTGTGAAAAGAAGGTAAATAACTGGAATAAGAACTATGCAGGCTGTAGTCAAATGCTTCTTGCAGAAATGGCTGGGATGATCCTGAAGTTACCTACTCCTTCCATCTGCCCTACATTGGCAATTCAAGATAAACCAGTTGCTTTCACAGTGATGGAAAAGCACTTGCATAGGGTATTCCTGTGGTGAAAGCTATAAAGGCATGCACTATCTCTGCTATTTCTCCTGCCTGTACCTGTGTTTGAGTGCTACATTCTCTCACAGAATCATAGAACATCCTGAGTTGGAAGGGAGCCACAAAGATCACGGAGTCCAGCTCCTGATCCTGGACAGGACACCCCAAGGGTCACACCATGTGCCTGAGAGCATTGTCCAGATGCTTCTTGAACTCCATCGATCCGGCTTGACTCCCCATTTCCCTGAGGAAATGCCTATTCTAGTGCCCAAACACCCTCTGTGGAACCTTGTGCCAATATCCAGCCTCAAGGCCCTCAAGTCTAGCAAATCTCAACTGCTGGGCAAGGCTGAGGAAAAGAATTCACTTGGCAAAATTTAATAAATAAATGCCAGCAATGCAACTTGCTACTGCAGACTAGTTGAGAGCACAAATAACTTTGAAAAAGTAACCCCGTCCTCCCTGCACACACATTTTCTCTGGGTAAAAGTAATGTCATTTGCAGATACTAGTCTTGTAGGGAAGTTTTGTAAGCATTTGGGAAATGAAAACTATTCTTACATACTGAATAACTAAAGAAGATAGAGGATGGTGGAAAAAAACATATGTGACAGTTGTGTTGTGTGACAGTTTTTCTTATCCTCCTCCAAACCATTTGCCTGGCAAATCCCATCTTTTTTTTAGTTTTTCCTTAACTTTTAGGGTCTTAAGCACAGCTTACCCCTCAAATAACAAGCATAAAAAATAATATCCAGTGAACATCAAAAATTGGAATATCTCTACCACATTTATTTCATTTCTATTATCTACATCAAAGCATGAATTTGGGGAAGGTATTCAGGGTAAAGAAATGGAATCTTTAGCAGAAGATCCCTTTCCTCAGTCTCCTTAAAAACATAAATCATGAATTCTCAAACATCCTGTGAAACAGAGGCATTTGATTAGGAAAAACCTGCTCTAATGGAAAGGTTTTAGTTAGCTTGGGATGAAAGAGATGCTGTGCTTCCTGGTGAATCCTGGAGCTGTGGGTCTTCCTGGGTCACACCGTTCCCAGCTCCCTTGGAGACTGTCACAGTGCTGAACGCTTGGCAGCTTTGGTTCTCATCCAAGATGCAGCGTGACTGCTCCAGAAGGTACTCAGCTCCACGATCATATTTAAAACATCAGCTTCTGTCTCTGAGGTAACAGGCTGGGTATGATGAGTTGGGATCCCACTGAATGAAGCATCATACAACCATCCTTCAGAGGCCATCTGTACCTCCTCCAGAACACTATGGCTTTTCATAGCAGTCTTGGAAGAAGAAGTGTACTCATCACACCTCCTGGGAATTTCTGAAGAATACAGTTCAAAAGTTCCCTCTTTCACTATTTCCTTATTCTAAAGCGAGTAAAGTATCTTTATCCTGTCCAGATCTTGAAGAGGTGAAATGAAGTTTGCAACCTTAATTTCAAAACACTACGATCACTAAGACTTTCACCTCTGCTCAGACCTGATTTATGGCTTTTACCTTGCAGAATATGTAATTCAAATCACTATCCGCTTAGGTCCACAGGAAGAATCTTTAGGCCAAACCATTGCAGCAACCCATTACTCTTCTGGCTTTTCTACACCACCAGGAAATGTCAGTGAATGCCAAACTTTTGCAACTGCAAAAAAAGGGAAATGGATATTCATCTCTACCATTACTTTCATAATTAGTTGAACAGGGAAAAAACAATCTTACCAGGAAATCCTCACAAGTCTGAACTACATCTGTCAGCCTTGTTTGCTTGCCAGTTCTTCTGATGAACCACAGGAAATATATTCCAACTCCAGCACAGATTGTTCAGAGGAGACAAGACAGGCTCATTAGCACTGTAACCTACAGGCAGTAGGCAGACACAAAAAGCCTTCAGTCTTTGGATAGGGTAGAGCAGATGCAACGACATGGGCTTGCCTGACGCAACTGGATTATGTATTCATATTTATCTTGATCATGTAACCCCGACTGTGGCTCTTTAGCAATGCACAGGTGACCTCGATAGAGCAGGCTCTTAGATCCCAAGCTCACGTGCATGAGAAGCCTGGATAGTGCAGTTTTCCCTGGATGCAACTTCCCAAAGAGCTGTATTTCTTCCATTCTGGAGGGTAACTCTGCAGTAAAACTACTAATTGATGCAGTCATCAGATATTAATAGAATCACTTGAAAGAGTGGTGTAGTTGCTGGGCAGGACTTCCTAGGCACAGTAAGTCATGATATGAGTATGCCACTTTTTGAAAATGATATGATTTCATCAAAGCTTGCTGTACAGCACACCATGAAATGTATTAAAATAAATAATCTGAATAACTGAACATTGTATTTAAAATTAAATACATCAGAAAGTAAATGGGGCATATTTCATGGGTCTGGATGTTTCTGTTCCCTCTAGCTAAATTCTGTGTCATTAAATGAAGAATTTCACTAGGCTTATTAACTTGTTGTCTATAAAACTTTAGGCAAATTTATGTATGCCTCGCTCAGCTGCTTTCAAATAAAGGCATTAGAAGCTGTTTGACTAAAGGGTTTTTCCTCATTGAAGTCCACAGAACAATTTCTGTTAGTTTCATCAAGCAAAAGAGGCAATCTTTATTAAAGGTTCCTTTTGAAACAGATTGTTTGGAGTCCTTTACTGTAAGAAAAATATTGCTCTTTATATCCCACCATGGCACTCTCCTAATTTTATGAGATTAGGAACAGCCTGTCAAAATTCTGAAACACAGGGGGATCCTAATCATGAGCAGCTTGTTCCAGCTAGAATCATATTTCCTATGTTGCAGGACAGCAGTGGGCAAAGTGCTTCATTTGCACCTCACAGAAATGTGCTTTTCCTCCCCAATTTCTCAGCAGAATGCAACAAGACACTTCCTCTGGTCCTTAGCAACAGCCCTTAGCAAGGGCTGACAGAGAAGTACAAGCAGCAAAGCCAGGACTAGCAAAGAGCTATTGATTCGTGAATGAAAGAGAACATTTTCTGAAATAAAAAAAAAATCATCTAGTCACAATAACTCTAGGACAAGTCTAACTTTAGTGACTAGAAGCAAAAAGAGCAGGCAGCTTGAATTGACATTGATCTTGCTGGCATTCCAAGGGTAATATTTTCATTATGATAAAATGTTCTTTAACAATCTCTCCGGTGAATTGGGCACAAACATGCTTTTCTTCTACATTGGTCCTGCCTATCTTCCTGTTCCACCTATTTTTATACTACTAAAAAATATTTGTTTAGGCAATGCAAACAAAATCCCCCTTTCCATGTGTTTAAGTTCCCTTGCCATTTATGCTATACTATAGTACAAGACCAGAAAGACAGATGAGAATTTAGTTTCAATTTTTTTTTTGCCTCCTTTTCAGTCTCCCCTCAGAAAAGGAATAATAAAACTTGCCCAAAATGTTAGTAAATATATAGGACCTGGGCTAAAGTTCTACAGCACCCCTTCCCAACAAACACACCAGCAGAGGAGTATACACAGACACATAAATGAAGACACATTTATGTAGGTGCACAGGCAAATGTGTTTTGTCCAGAGAAATATTTTTGTGGGCAACTACATAGAATAATCAACACAAAATTGCATGTTATATAAAATATAGGTATATAAAATTTCCTCAGCCATTTTAAAACTTTGATTCCCAAAAGACAACAGGTGAAAAGATGCAATTTCAAATAATCATTATGGATCTTCATTTTGCATAAATTTCCATGGTTTTCTTTGCCATCTTAATCAGGCGATAATTTGTCTAATTAACATTTTTCATAGGAGGGGAATCGTTTGTGTGCTTTTCAACACTGCTCCAAAAATATATAGCAGTATTACATGACAAAATGCATTGGTAGCAGATATATGACTATTGCTTGTTATTACAAAGCATCAGCTGTGCATTCATGGGCTGCACAGAAGACAGTTTCTGACTGAAGTCCTGTAGAGCCTCTGTGAAGATTTATGTGAATTTTTTTTCTGCAGCTTATGATGTGGCAGAATGACCAATTTATGATGTGGGTGGAACTTTGTTCAGCACATGGAAATGCCTCCGCTCTCCAGATTATGTTCCCCTGTGGTAGGCAGTAATGCTTTCTGCCCTCCATATGGCCACCATGTGCCAGCAGACACCAAATTGGTATGTGGGTTAAATGTAAAATAACCACAAGAGCTCCTGAGCCAATAATTACAAAGCTCCTTTTGATATGGTTAGTGTGTCATTATCTGTACTGTGCAATAATAAAACAGAGCTCGTGTTGTCCCTCTCTTCTCCTTCAGTAGCTGGGGAGCTCATTGCAGAGCTATCACACACAATCAATGCTCACAAAATGCTTTTAGGAATTGTCATAGCAGCAGCAAAGAGCACACCAAAATCGTAGTTCTAATTAGACATTAGCTTGAATAAAATACTGGAGAGGACAAAGAAAGAGGCTTATTCTGTGCATTCACTAAAGACATGTATCTTGCATCTTGGTCTGAGCTGCTCAGGCTCTGGGATAGATCAGCTGGTTTGCAGGGCATCTCAGATGTTAAAGAAGTACCTCTGTCCATTTAAAACCTGAATTATCAAGTTTTAGCACTCTGTACTTGTGTGTTCAGGAAACACACGGCTCTGTAAACACTGCTAGTTCCCAGTTCTACCCAGGTGCAGTTCAAAGCTTGGATATGAGTTATTTTATAATTTTGGCCTTGCCACAAGTATCTCAAAAACTAGTCCCTGTGGTTTTACCCAGCAGCTGAGATAAACTGGGATTCAGAAGCAAATGCTTCTAGTATATGCTTAGCTATAGGCTTAGGACAGGTCGTTCTTAGTAAAGAGCTCATGACTATTGCTTTGCTCTGGTGCACTACATCCCAACATTTTTGCAAGAGTGTTTTATAGACTTGAGATTTTTGAGAAGGTAGAATTTAGTGGGAGGGATTTGTTGAACAGGGAGTGCTTAGCTGGTTTTACTCTTACACTTGGCAAATATGGATTATTACTTGTCATAGTTCATAATTGTATTTTATGTGTGATTTTGACTGACCCATTGTGTTAAATGAAAACAAATAGGACTTGTCACTCATTTGTCTTCTGAAAATGTCGTTCAGAACATTCTAGCTGTCTGATCCAGGAAGGGCTTCCTATTCATCTCCTTGCGTCATCTATAAAGCAATAGAAGAGCACAAATCTGTCTCTATCTGAAAATGTACAAACATTCCCATTAATCAGGAACAGAGAAGTTGGTGCACATAAAAAATCCAGTTAGAAAGTAACTCATATGAACAGCAAATAGGATTTTCAGTTTTGTCATTTATAACAACTGATGGTGTTCCAATGAGCTTCAGCATTTTCCTCCTTAGAGTGTATATTATTATGTCATCAATTATAGTGTATTAATTATTCATTATGTCTAATTAAATAATAAGGAAAAGAATGTTTGGGGTATACAAAGGAAAGCTGTGTGTTTATATAGATGTGTACAGGACAGGGCTCTAAGACATCTGCCCTTAATGCTCTGTAAAGGGCCATCATTTTTTCAATGCTTTTGGTGTTATTTTCTGGTCAAGGACTTGCAAGAATCCCTGTGATCAAGGGAGTGAAAGACCTCTCAGTGGCAGCTTCTCCAGCTGTGACTTCTACCTAGGCTGCACATTGTGGGCACTGTAAAACCAGCAACGTGACACTTCATTGACAACCATGTCACACATCAGGGGCGGCTGCAACTCCTCACATTTTGTATGAACAATTCCAGCTCAGCTTTAATCTTTATTAAGACTGTCAGACAACCCCTGCAAAAAAAAAAAATTCATTTAATTACAGTTGTATTTGTGTATTTGTAACTAAATTGCTGGCCATGTCATTTCTACTTTTTTATTTTTTTTTTTCCCCTCCAATCTGTTGTAAACCAGTCATTGGTTTCCTGACCCAGACTGCTCCCATGGGTATCAAACACCCTCTAAGTACTAGATTTTTACACAGGCTTTCTGATTTGGCTGACAGACATGCAAAATCGCACGCAGGGAAACTGCTCCAAACCAGGCTGGCAGAGACTGAAAGCTACTACTCTCTGGAGTCTGTCCAGAGATAGATGGGAATTAAAGTGATTTTGTAGTCTCAGTCAAGTTCCTGGCTGACCGGTATCTGCATCACAAAGCCACCACTATACCCTTCACTTGGCAGTAATTAGTACTTTGTTAACAATCTCCATAGGGAAATGGTTAGCAAAAAGCACAAGAAAGACCAGAGAGTGAGTGATAGGGCAAACAGAACATAGCTGAATATCCAAAATAGCTATGTGCAATATCAAGAATATGTTGAATAAAGAGGAAAACTCACAGTTTTCTTACGCACAAATGCGTGACATCATCGGGGCCACGAAGTCCTGATGGAACAAATCAAGGAACTGGAATAGGGACACAGATACAGCTTTTTTTTCAAGAAAAAAGACAGGACAAGGCTTGTATACTTGCTTCACATTTCAGTGAGAGCTAAGAAGCTGGCTTCTTGGCTGCCTTTGAGTGAAAGTGAGGAGAGAAAAGAGAAAGATGTGTGTCTTGTTGGATGTGTTTTGGAGAAAACTAAATCATGGAGAAGAAGTAATACATGAGGGTCTTTTTGCTTGAGCAACACATAGAGTTGTTCAAGAGTTGACCTTGTCCCTACAAGGCACTTCAAATAGCATCATATCCTCTGAAAAGCAATAGAGGAGGACACAGACAGTTGTCAGGGTCTTGGAATACACTGAGGGTAGGTTTTCTCTCAGAAGGTGTGGTGTGAAGAGACATAATGTTTGGGGACACAGCTGAACTGAGTTTGATTCAGCTAATAATGAGGGGTTGCTTTAAAGGGTGGAATGTAATCTGGGTAAAAGAAAGCAAGTATGAAATTACAGACCACTATTTTAGGAATAGCCTTACTATTAAGGATGAACTACATAAGAGCAGATTTCTAAAAATTCATAAGCTGGTGTGGAGGCCTCTTAAGAAGATAATTGAAAGGATAAAAGGGTAGGGGACCACTGGCAGATACTGAAAAAAAACCCCTATTAAAGGTTCTTCAGTAAGCTGTTCAGACACAAAGGGAAAAGAAAGCACAATTGCAGGTTGATATGGTATTCTAAGGCATTCTTTAGGCACCTGGAAATCAAAGCTCCATAGAAATCCTGGAAAACCAGGACACCTCTGTGTGCCTGACCATGTAATATGTAAGGACAAAGCAAAACGTCTGGGCATACAAAGAGTTACAAATAGTAGGAGGCACAAAAGGCAACCAGAAAATGTTACCAGACCGCAAGATGAGGAAAGAAGAACAGCTATATAGCAGAAAGAGCAAATAACAAGACTGCACAACAGAGGCCAAAGTATCCATTGTTTCAGTCCTCACTAAAGAAGCTTGTTATGCACAATGCCTAATAAAATTAGTTTAAACAAAAGAATAGGGGGTTAGGCCAGAGCAGAGAGGGAACAGTTAGAAATGCTTATCTGGAGCAATATTCAAGGCCTGACCACGTTCACCAAGAAGTACTGAAGGAACAAGTCACAGTACTGTCTGAGCCATTAGAACTTCTCTCAGAGTATGTTGGCCTGAGGAGCAAGGGGGCAATTTAGGATAGAATAAAATAGATATACTTATAAATATAAGTATATTCATAAATATAAGTATAAATAGAAATATAGTACAATAGCTGTCTGTTGAAAGGGGAAAAGGAATTATAGAACAACCAGCCTACCTCTGATGCCCAGAGAGAGACTCCAACAGCTTGGTGTACAATGCACTTACAAACAATTTGAGGGAAAGATATTAAAAATTAAAACCAGGTCACACCAAGTCAGATTGATTTCTTTCATTTCCCAGACAACTCACATTCATATCATTCAATATGCTGTGTCTTTATTTTAGCAAGGGTCCTGGCATGACCCTTTGTGACATCCAAATGTTAACTGGTTAAGTGCACATAAAATTGCTGTCTAATGGAGTGCCCACAGAAAATTCCGGACACACAGTTTTGTGACACACATGGGTGAGAGTTTAAATGCAATCTCTGCAGAAGATCTTGTATATCTGGTTTCTCCTTATGGATGATATGGGTATTGGAACAGCGAATAGACTTTCAAAATTTACAGGTGACAGTGAGGAATAGAGATGGGAGAGCTTTCAGGTGCTTGGGAGACCAGATTCTGAATTCAAAGTAGTCTTCACTCCAAATTAAACAAATGAATTCAGTAAAAACATATATAAAGCATTATTCTTGGAAGGAGAAAACAAATTTACTTAAACAATGGAAATAAATGCAATATTTTCAGAGGTACTGAAGGAAAAAAAAGTCAAAATTATGATAGATTTCAAACTCAATGACCTAATAACATGGTACTGTTACAAGTATTAGGAGCTAGACTGTGTGTAAGAAATGGGGATTGGGAAGTTTCAGCAGAAGTCTCATTACAGTTCCAGGCATACTTAAAAACACAGGTGAATTAGACAGAAGTAGGCAGAATCACCAGAAGTGAAAGGAGCATATGAAGAATGGTGGGAGAGACTGAGATGCCTCCTTCTTGAGGGGGACGACAAGGGACACAACATCAGACTTCCAGTGCATAAGCTTGTCTCAGGGAGGGTTATGGTCCCTTGGAAGCTGGTAGGACAAAAAGAAGTGAGTTTTGTTGGCAGCAATGCAGATTTGGGTCTTGTAGTGAGGACAAAATCCCAGCTGTGAAGCCATTTGGGCAAACACATTAATAAAGGCTGAGGAGTCCTCCCTCCCAGGAAAAGGATTGTGTTTTGAATATGTGTAGCAGCAAGAAGTCTACAATAAAACAATCCAGTGTAAACCAAATTTTCTTTTGGAACCAGGCATCCCACCCTGACTTCCCCAACTAATGGAAGGATTGCTGGCAGACTGTCTCACATGTTTACCCAACACTATAATTATCCTTACCTGCAGACTCACTGAATTCTGATTTGCCCTGCACTGAATGATTGGTATCCTAGTAACACTTTTTTTTTTTTAATATCAGTTATTTTTATCTTTGCATTATTTGTCAAAGCAGAGGCTGAGGACCTTTCATGCTGTGTAAAGTCTGTGTTTTACCAAGACAGATAGTCTTTGTTATGCTCTTCAGGAGATCTTGGATCATACAACTTGTTATTCCAGTTCTGAGCAGTCACTTCACCCAACTCTACTTCTCCGCAGCAGCTGTTGCCTTCACAGCATGTTAATGAACGTAGAAATCAGAGAACAAGAAAGATTGTTTCAACTCAGTTTTGCTTCCACTCCAAACCAATCTTGCTCCCTCCCCAGGTACTCAATACAGTGAGGCCAGGCCAAAAAATTTGAGTCCTAATTGGAAAATGATCATTAGTCAAAGAACATGGGGATTTCTTTCCACACACACATCCACCACAATATAACAAAATCCGCCCTTTCCAAGGTCCACGACTCCCTAAATCCACCTTTATCTTGGGAAAGAGGAGCACTAGTTCTGCAGTGTCCCAGATCCCTTCTGAATACCACACTCCAGCAGTTTTTATGATAAAAATTTGCTGCCTGGACCATTGGCTTTGGAAGCTGCCTCTAGGACTGTCTCATGTCCTTCTATGATGAAGGCCAATGATTTAATCAGCTACCCTCATCACTTCACTGTGGGGATTGGTATCTTTATTAATGGCCTGCATGACAGTTAAGGGTGTTTGAAATCTCTCCCTGGCTGAAGGTATCTGCAGGAGTGCAGGCATTACTGAAATGTGAGGTGATGGCCAAGATTTATCAGATAAATCAAGGTGCAAGATGAGTGGAACTGCTCAAGCTCTTAGCTTTGCTGTGTTTTCCAGCTTCTCATGGGTTTTTTCACCCCAAAACAGCCTGCCACACCATACTCCCATTTTTGCCTGATTCATAACTTTTCTGCATGGCCAAGGAAACTAAACAGTGATGCCCACAGTCTGGATCTCAAGTGCAAACACCTTGAAAAAGGAGTGGAATGCCTCTCTTGCCATCACTAGCAGACTAAGGACCCTCAGTTTCACTTGCAATTTCTGCTTGTTTCTACATTCCTTAAGCAACTCTACTTTATAATTTCCTTATGAAAGGTCTTACTGCTTCAACATCAGATTTGCTTCCCTGTTTCTTCTCCCAGGCATGCCTAGAAAAATTCAGGATCTTCACTGATGGCCATGAGTGAAAGTACACAGAGTACACACAAACATTAACTGATTTTGGTTAGTAAAGAATCTCCAGAACCAAATACCCTGGGTATTTGCTGGCTCATTGCTCCTGGAATCCCATGTGAGTGAGAGCTGCTGTTGGGCAAGTGTGTCAGATGGGTGTGCCAAGGAACCTCTGACTGCAGCACCATTAAAAGCACACGTTTCCTAGGTTATAGAGAGAGCTAATTTCTGCCCACAGAAGTTCCTTAAATATACCTTTATTATAGATGGTTTAAAAACATGTGTTGAGAACCAACACTACTAATATGTGGGTAAATTATAATGTATCTTATGAATGTCTACTCACAAGCATGGCTGCCCAAAACATCAAGACAATTCTTCTTTTCTGTGGATAAAGTCAAAACAGGGATCGAAATTTGATGGAGAAAGACACAAGTTTCAGACATGAATCCTGCCACATTTCAGGGATTTCATATTTGTTTTTTGACACTGTATCTTGAGCGAGACACTGAAAGTAGACTTGCAGACTTTTCCAAGAGTCATTTGTGTTGTGCTGTCCTTGAAGTTTTCTACAATTTCATATGGCAGCATGTAAATAAAGATTGAACATTGGCACTTCCATCACCCCTACTTTAAATGCTTTTTTTTTTTAATACAGGACCAAATAAGTCTGAGTGCCAGAAAGATATCAAGAAAAGACTTGAAATGAATGGAAACTATCCAGATAGATGTCAAAGAAAAAGCAAATGGCAAGGAAAAAATAATCTTATCCTGCCCACATCCGGTCTTAGAAACTAAATTTCTGTTTGCCACTTCAGCATAACTATGAGCAACTATATAATCATCTAGGTTATCATTACTCGTTTGTCTGCAACACAGTCAGGGTGAATGATGGCAGCATGAGAGGAAAGATGCCATTACAGTCAGCAGTCTCATCATGAAGTTATTTAGCTATTGCACACAGAAGATAAGGTACTCCCTGCTCAAAATGCTGCATTTCTACTTTGCAGACATTAACAAAACAATGCAAAATCACGAAAGGGATTGTATGCTCAAAACTTCAGAGCAGACCACTAAAACGGGGACAGTGCTGTGAACTGGGTTGCCTGTTAATGCACTTCACAGCTGGGATTGTACACATGGTGCTTGGAAACATCCAGTCTCAGAGCTGATACATCCCCAGCACTGCTGTCATTGTGCTCCCATCCACAATGAGGTGAGGAGGGCAAAGAAATCAAAGCTAAACAGAGGCTATAAATTCTTCTTTATAGAGTCCCTGAGAACACTGTACCTCTACTGTGGAGTTAAAAAAAAAGAAAACAAAAAAAGAGAAATAAGCAAATAACCTTGTACTCAGTTTAGAAAATAAAAAAAATAAAGAGAAAAGTACTTGTTCTTATACAGGTGATGCACCAGGTTATTCTGCTTAGTTAATTGATTTTAAACTTTGCTGTATGTAAAGGCTCTCACCTATTTCTCTTTTGTTTTGCAGTGAGGGTTTTTTCATCAGAAAATAGTCATATGCTATAACAAATTAGAATTTGTAGAATATGAAAGCCAGATGCCTGACATATTCCTTTGACTGTTACCTGCTTCCGTCCACCTGAACATTATAATTGTACTTTTCCCCAAGACAAGAACATTTCCTAATCTTTCTTTTGGCCCCTAAACAAAGACAAAATTTGACTTGAACAATGGAGAACTTATCAATTGTTAGAACCATATAATCAATAATTTTCAAAGCGAAAATGTTGATAACTGGACACTTGCCAAGCACCACTCTCTGGGAAGGAGGAAATTTGTAGACAGTCTTTGAGGGGTGGAGTGCACATCTGTCTTTGCATTAAGGATGACTGGTGAATAATGATTCAATCCAGTATTTTTATTTTGCCATTAGTAAAAAAAATAAAAATTTGCTCAGGGTTAGATTCTGATTCTTGTCATGCCAGTGGTGAAACTTCTCTAAGCTCTGTTTGGATCAGAGCTTCACCTGTGGTATATCACAAGAGTGAATTACCTCTCAATCTGTTGTTTGCTGCAAACTGCCCAGACAAAAGAACTTTATTCATTTAATGCATATTCTTAACAAGGGGATGTCAGAGACTGCAACTTGTAGCCAGAGAATGAAAAGAGGAGGAAAACTTGACTTCAAATTAGACATAAGAAGAGTCAGATTTGTGGCAGTGAAATAATCCTGCTGAATGTGGAGATATTGCTAATGCCTGTGCAGCTTGGTTTTAACTGGAGATGCAGCAGAAAAAGAGCAAAGGTAAGTTGCCCAAGTAATGCCCACTTCAAGTTCTGCAGTGGGTCATGGTACACTGACCACTATTATCTCTATACTCAGAAAGAAAATGTACTTAGCACAGTCTGATACAAGTTTTGCTTCAACTGAATGGCACCAGAAGCCTGGTGTCTGCAAACCTGTGGTCCAAAGACGAACCAACACTGGAAAAAATATATCATTTTCCCAGTTCTTTACTAACTGTGCAGTGTAATCTGATCACAGAAGGATGAAAAAGTTTATATGATGTGTCATCATCAGAGGAAGACATAATTTGCATTGTGTAACAGACACACTCCCTGATACTAAATAGCTCCGTGTGTTTTTTTCCCTGGGCACCACAAAGGGAGAGACATGACTGTCTAAAAAGGAGGCTAAAAGGGATAATGGGGTCAGCAAAAATTCAATTCCCAGAAAAATACTGGAATTATTTACAAGCAGCTGCAATAAGAAAGTGAGATAAATAATAGCTGCCAATGATTTGTAAAGGACAAATAAGACCAAAGCAACTAAATTTTTGGTGGGGAGTTATCCATGTGAATAGGGAGAAGGAATATCCCGTGGCTTTAGTAAAAACTCCCTAAAAGGGCCAGTTAAGTAAACAAAAATAAAACCACAAACAAAACAAAACAGAAAAATAAAAACCACCAAATAAAAATTTTTTAAAAAGACAACAAAAAAAACCTCGCCAAAGAGTGGGGACACAATTGGCTGGAAAACCACTCAGGAAGTATTTACTAATTCTTCTGAGGGTCTTAAGGTACTTTTCATCATTTTTATTTGTGAGGTGGAAAACTGTGCATGCACTAATATTATAGATGCACACCTGGAAGGCTGGAAGGAAGGAGAAGAACTGTAAAGGATCTCGGCAAACTAAATAAATTACCTAGAAATAAGATGGAATCAAATAACAAGATTTTGCAACTGCAGAATGATTAAGGCAATAGTGATTAACTGCACAAAGGAAGGATGACTGGGTAGGGAAGAATTCCGCAGAAAAGGAACTGGCGCTTGTTGTAGATCACAAGTTGAATAGGAGTCGACAAGGACCCATTGTTGTGAAAAAGATAAATATTACAGTGGGATGGATAAAGAGAATTATTGTCTGTAGGACATATATTCCACTCTCCTCAGCATTAATAAATCATCAGCTGGAGGTCTGTGTTCAGTTTTAGGAAATGCACTTCTAGAAAGGTGTAGAACAATGGAGAAGAGTTGGGTTTGGAGATCTTAAAATTGGGGATGTTTCATCTAGAGAAAAAAAAACCTGAGGAACAAAATAACAGTCATGAAGTAATTTTTAGAATACTACAAAAAGGAATGGGATGATCTGTTTCCCATGTCCATGTAGGACAGTACAAGGAATCATGGGCTTAAAACTAAGAAAGAATTGAGCTAAATATTAGAAAAAAATTTTTCCAGCTCTAAGGGTAGCTAAGTATTGAGCTGAAAGCTGTTAAGACTCATTTATGCAAACCACTGAGGCACAGGGAAAAGAACTAGATGATTTTCACAGGTCCCTACAAGCCTTATTGTCTGTGACTGTGTTCATTTGAAAATGCCTGAGCTATTGAGGTAATAGATATTATCAATACCTTGTAAAAAAATTCAAATATTTCATATTCATATGAAAACAGTGTGTTCCAACATCTGGTTTTGTAATAGCTGCCATAATAAATTTCACCTACTAGTGAAGTGATCACGCACGTTTCCCCTTGCCATACAAAGCAGCATTTTTTCAATATTATTTTCCAAGCCTTCATTTATGGCTGTATCTTCTGAAAGGAACTCACTTTCTAAAACCTGCAGATGCTTTCATTTTTCTAACAGTTTTGAAGAAACCCCATTGAAACCCATTTAGTTTTAGTATGACAGGAAAAGCTAGAGATCTTTGCTACTTTAAGAAGGAAGTAGCTCATTTTCTGAGGATAAAAATACTGTAATACTGTACATTTAAAAATACATATATATTATATTTACAGTAATATTGTATACTTACATATTCAATAATACTGCAGCAGGCAGTGAAGAGAAGGACCCTTATATTTTATATTATCTGTGCCATCCCTTGCTAATGCAAGCCTATTTTTTACAAAGCATTTAATAGCAGTTTTTAATGATTGCTACATATAATGAATGGTTGCGTATGGCTGGAGGGTAACATTAGCTCGACACACAGGGTGATGTGAGCAGCCCTTTCATGTTTTATGGGTTGCCTGTCATGCTGTTGCTCTTATATAGTTCTTTGAACACAGTATATAAAGTACATATGCCAAAAAGAAGCTGTGTAGTCATTCCAAAAGAGCGAGGGGAAGGGCAGGAAGGAAATACCTGCCTGTTAGATATTTCAGATGAAAATCACTTCATTAACAGTGTATTCAAAGGCTAAAGGGGAAGGATGTTTGCAGCCAGCTATCTCTGAACTCTTGAAAAGCAACACACACAAATGCACCAGCATTAAGTGGAAGTGAGGATCCTCTCTGCCCGCACTCCTGGTCTTTCCTCTTACCCACATCAGTTTCAAACAGGTGTAAATCAGTGTCCAAAGCTAATCCTGACTTCTGCTAGTGTGGAGGAGCAATCTGGACATTCTTCTCTTCTAATTCTTGCAGATCTAGTGATTGTCTATAAGCATTATGAGGTACTCAGAAATGTAGGGTTGTATAAGTTAATTTGTTTTATGTTTCACAATCTGCAGTGGAAGAAAAGGAGCACTAACAGCACAAGAGACTTTTTTCCCTTTGTGTCTCTACACACAGGTACTGGATCATCTTCAGACCATGAGAGCTACTAACACAGTCACCATCACTGCAACAGGAGCTGAGTTCAAGGGAGCAAGAGGCAGTGAAAACCCTAGGTACACCTCCGAGACTGGCCTCCCCTGCCCAGGCTGGCTGAATGTCATCCTACATCCTTGTCTTTGTCACCAGCTTACCTGAGGCTCTTTCTCCAGGAGCTGCAGGTCCTTTCTGCTGTGACAGCAGTGTGGACAACACAGATGCTGCCCAGCAGCAGTGTCAGCTCCTACCTCTCCCTTCACCACTGCCACTTTGTGTGGGTCCCATGCTGCACCCTCCCCATGGCACTACAACTGCCCCTAAAACTGGACTGGGGAACTCAGCTGGGTTAAAAATAACCTTTTCTTCTGCGGAGTTATTTTTAAGTCGGATCAGTTCCCCGATTCGGGTCACCATCCATGTAGCTGCAGGAATAGTTGTGCCAGAATGTGCCAGCATATTTGCAGAGTGAAAAAAATTGACAGAGGAGGGAAGGAGAGAGTTTGATATTGGGGAGAAACTACTAGGAGCCTTCTCAGAGCTTTTGAGCAGGCACACTGTGTCCTCACCCAGGGTCTCCAGTGAGAAGGAGGCCCAAAAGGCTTTGTGCCGTGTGATGAAGACACCTGGACAGTATCCATGGTGTAGTGTTTTGTGTTGTTGTTGTGGTTTGGGAAAACTGGATGGCAGGACCTCTAAGGCCATCAGGAATTTGGACAAAGTACCTTTGTCACCAGCTTTATCAGCTGCTTTCCTCCTGTGGTACATATGGGCTTCATAAAGAGCTGGTCATATGCCAGTTTACAGTATGATTTTGTGAACTTTACAGAGTATGTGTATAATTGATATCCTCTATAGTATCAAGTATCAGATGTGAGGAGCTGCAACTCAAGTTTAAATGTATAAGGTAACAATTTAGATCAGGTGAAAATGGAATTGCCCCACAGGGGGGTTAGGTATGAGCTGAGCACAGGAGAGCTTGCTCTTCAGTTTTCCAGGGTGAAACAAGGCTTCCATGGGTAGCTGCCTGTGTAGTCCAGAGTAGGGCATGTGAACTAGCCACGTGGCAAGTGGAATATTTTGAGACTGTGCCAGTAGTAAATATGAACCAGGAAGTAGCATGCAAAGTAAATGAGGGGGAGAGAAAGAAAAATCAGCCGCTTGTGCACATGTGGGAGTTGGTAGATGTAAGTCAGGCCATCCAGGTCTGGTACAGCAGCAGGGAAATTCCTGCCCAGGACGGGAGAGTCCAAGGCACAGCAGCAACACGAGCGACCACCCTCAGACCAGCCTTCCACAAACCCCCAGAAATCAGGGTGCTGCTGGGAGGTAGCAGCCCCAGTTCTGACAGCAAAATACCTCAAGTCTCCCAACTAAACTGGAAAAAGAAGTTGCCAAGATATCCCGTTTTTACACTTTGATTGGAATTGTATTTCACACCTGCCCTACCTGCAGCCTTTTGTTTCTGATCTCATAACTAAAACTCCTGCTGTAATTCTTGCTGAATAAACCCTTTCCTTCTTCTGCCATTAAGGTTGTTTGGTGTTGCAAAGTGAGATAAAATGAAGATGCTGCTCCAGAAGTAGCAGAGTCACATAAAGAGAAATAGCATCACCCCAAGGGGACAGCTTCTCAAGGCATGTTCAGGGCCAGGCACTTCTTACTGTATGCTATGTTTTGGAACAAAGTGCTTGCCAAGTATGTCCTTTACCCCACCCCATTACTTTCTACTGCAGAAAAATGAAATACCAAACATAACTGCAGGCAAAACCCCAAACTTCCACTAAGCAAACTCTGAAATACGTGATCTCAACAGAAATGGGAAATTGGAATGGTATTCAAATAAGGTCGTACTGGAAATCTGTCTTCTTGGAAGTGGTTCTGTGGCAGCATTGTAAAATAAACTTTGTAAGCTCCCCACCTTTCTGAAAGGTGGCTAGCAAGGATGCACTAAAGCGATGCATTTTTCATTGATTGCAAATTTTGAAGTAAAATTTTGGAAGCTTAAATTGTGTTGCCAGGTGCTCATAAGGAAGAGCCATCAAGATTTAAACAAGATTTAGATGCAATGGAGGTATGCTTCAGACAGGTCGCCGAAGCCCATGGTTAAGCATCTCTCAAAATGTCACTGCTCAAGGGTGCCAGAATGACCCCCTAGAAAGGTCAGCTGTGTTCCTGACTTCTTTTGCTCCAGAAGCCACTCCAGCATATCAGGACACTGTGATCAGCATGATGGCAGTTCGCACAGTGGGGACCATATTGCTAATCTCCCCATTTTGCAGAATACATGTGTTCTGTGGAGTATTTTCTGCTCTGAATCAGGATGTTTGGGACTGTAGATCAAATGTTCTTACTGAGAGAGTCAGCCAGCTAATCTCCATGCCAGGAAATGAAGCCATCTGATGTCCCGAGGTGAAGCTATAGGAGGCTGTATGAGTCCAGAACAACTTGAAACCTGTTTTCTAAATAAATCCTCATTGGTTTGGAGCGTCTATTTTCTACCACAATCAGTATTGTCTTCTTTTTATTTTCAGGCCTTATCAAGGGGACAAATGCAGAATCTGCTACTTACAGGTACGATTTTACAGATTTTGCAGATTTGTAAATGGCCTTTCTAATGCTGTTTGCAAAAGATCCGAACGCCGTGTGAAGGAGAGAGGGTATCACTTTGTACTGTCTAGCTGTAATTTGCTATTCTGCCTCTGAATCCTGTGCATTGCAATACTGCAAATAAAGATCCTGGAGACTGAGAGAAGCATGTACTGTTTGTTTGGCTCTATTGGCAGTGACATTAACCTCAAACAAATGAAAAGTTTCAGCTAGAGAAGTCTTCTAAAATTTCATTTGTGTCATTAGCACAATAGGTCTCTGCCCTCCAATCTTTTGGAGAATGAGGGAAGTCCAAAAGCAAAAATCCTCTCTTTGTTTTGATGGTGTTCTGAAAAGAGTACCTCCATATGATCAGCATAGGACCAGCTGGCATAGACAACTTGTGCTTCCCAGACACTGTCCAAAGGACTCATATTCCCTCACTGCCTACAGAAGGCCCCAGATCTTAGTCTGAAGACACACAACATGATTAGATCAAATCTGATTGCTGCTGGTGCCAAAATGGGAGGAAGATCCTGTTCCCTCTTCTCTGTTCTGCTGCCGGCTCCAGTTTCCTTGTCCACTTACCTCTGTGCCAGGTCTGGCATCCAGCAGGATCAGCCATAGATCATCTCAACTCAGGAGCCCAGGAGAAAATTAAAGCCATCAGAAAACTGTGCATAGCTGTCTTCCAGCTTTGTGAGCTGAACTGGTCCAATCCAGTGAGTTGCAGAGTAAGTCCTGTGACCTCACTTCAAGATGATATAGATGTATAAGAGCAGTAAGGTCACCTGCTTGCAGTTTTTCATAGGAAACTTAAATAATTTTGGAGGCATTTGGACAATTTACAGTGGCAGGATGTGTTCCCCCCCCCCCGGCCCAACATATNGTCCAACAGGGAATTTCTGTGCTAAGGAGCCAGTGGCTCAGGGTAAAGATGCCAAAGAAAGATGCTGAAATCCCAAGCCATGGTTTATATAAGGGCTCTGCATGCATGACTTGCACTGGCAGAGACCAAAAGAGCTAAATTTGTTCAGAGCAGAGCACAAAGCCGGGACTTCTGGTGATACCAGAATACTGACTCAGCAATTAAGAGGTCCAGTTAAGGACCAAGGAAACAGCAAACATTTTGCTGACTGGGCAGTGCCCACTACCCAACCTGCAGGATGAGGGAAGAGGCATCTCAGCAATGAGGGGCACTGACAGTGAGGTCAGGTCATCTCTGCCTCACTCCATACATAGCTCATGGGATTGTTTTCAAAGGCTACATGTGTGACAGCAGCACCATTTTGAGGTCTCAACCACCTTTATCTGGAGAAATTGGGAGGATTTATAGACTCTATACACTAAAAGGCCTGGAAAGGAAGACCTCTGTCTTTTTTGTCTTTGAAGTTTACACTCTTTCTTCCCCTTATCACTAGAAGTTTTACCAGAGCAGAGAATGAATTTCACCATCAAAACATTAGACAGCTGTGTAAAATAAGAAGTATTTCTCCAAAGAGGAAGCTCAAATGTTTCTGCCCAAGGCAACTCAGGATCAAAAGAAGGACACATTGATTTCTCAAATAAAAGCATTTTCAAATTAGAGTCCCTTACTCTTTGGAGTTTTTTAGAAAATGATTTGCAGATGGCACATCTCTCCCTGGTGTGACTTTTTCCAGGCACAGGGAGCATTTAGCACATCCGCAGTTTGGAGGCAATGCAGCTTGAACATTTATGTGCCGACTCAGTAAATGAACATATTACTGTGAGTGCCTCCTAGGTAAATAGCAGAAGTTTCCTTATGAAATGATCAAAGGAAATGCTAACAAAACCCTTCCACTGGCACAATACAAAGTCCCCGTTTATCAGCTATCTGTAATTATTTACACAAGAAGGTCCCGCAGAGCCCAAGGAGGCTCACGGTGCCAGCTGTGACGCATGGCTGCCTGCACCTGGAGCTGAGGGCAGGGAGAGGAGCCCAGCCTTTGGACACAAACCTTCATGAATGGTGTTGGTGCTGTTCTGGGAATGCAGCTCAATGGAAAAGTCTGCTTCAAGTGCACTGGTCCATATAGATCAATAGCAAAATGTAGCAGAATTGGCAAAATATTCAAAGAAGCATGCCTTTAAAAAACACAGGCAAAATCTTTACATCCAAACTACAGCTTCCAGATGTTTACCAGAACACCTAGAAATTATTACTATGGTGAAAATCATATTTCTTCACTTGGCTCCATGTGCTGTCTTTGTCAGCTGTGCTCTCACCAAGAATTATGTCCATAACTTCTGCTCAGCTTAACCAGTGAAAGATACACATGTGAAAAGATGAGATATATAATTCTTGAAGTTAACCATGACCAAATCCTGTCAAGTGTAAAACCAAGTTTGTTTTAATAAGAATTGTTAAATAATAATGTTGTCTCAAAGATGTGTCTTTGACTTAAAAAAATACTTATGAAAAGGCACTCTAAAATTTTTTGTTATTTGTGCATGCCCATTAAATGGATACCAATAACACACACACACATATACACACAGTGGTTGGAGGAGTTCTGTGAATTACTGTGACATAAGGAGACATTTAACAGCAGCAAGTTGAAGATGGCATATCTTTAAAAGTGCATCTTCACATTTTGGGATGCTGGTTCAGTACTAATGCAACAGGAGGAGGGCTGCCTGTTGAACCAACAGCAAGACCTCTGCACAGAAACCTGGGGTTTCACCTGGGGATCTTCCCTCTTTGTGTTAACTTTCTGCAGTGCATTTCTTAGAAAAAAGGTCGCGGTCTCAAGGGCATCATGACATTTGTGTGTATGTGCTTCAGACTGCTTCAGCAGGAACATATGCCAGTGCTTTTGGGAAAGGATGTGTTTTTCATTTCAGTGTGAAAGCCCTTATCAATGTGCTAGCATGTGGGGAGGCTCAGGAGACTGTTTGGCAGGAGAATTATATAGAAAAAAATTATATACCACAGCCTCTTGAGAAGGAAAATCTATGACAGGTGAGTTAGGTACAAATATCTGAACAGTGCATCACTAAATGATTAAGAAGACTCTAGCAGTGCTGTCTCAGTGCATGAAATTAGTAGGAACCCAATTAAAAGCCCACTATTGTTAGCAGTAAAGTGCCAACTGAGTTTGTGAATTCTGAATCAGGATGACTTTTGGAATGAAAGAGCGGTTGAAGCTGGATAAGCCAGAAAAAATGTGTTGGCAGAAAATTCTTTTCACCATCAGTAATGAATTTGTTGACAGATATTATGTAGAACTGGATACAGATACTGCCTGTACATGAACAATTTAACCAAAAATTACAACATACACCCTTTCAGAAGATTATATGACAAAAATAAACACCTCAGTAAGAATGTCTCTAAGCTCCACAATTTATCATGTTTCAAAGGAGTTTTATACTAAGAAAATTTACAGCTGAGAATTTCATGGTTGTGCTCTCATAGGCTTAGTCTCAATGGAGGGTAACATAAGCTCTGTTATATCTAAAAAAGCAGCTTTAAGTAGCAAAGCAAAATAATTATCAGGCTAGTTTCTCCACCATGTAAGGCAGTTCAAAGATTTATAGACCAATCCTGCAGGCTGGTTTCTTTTTAATTTAAACAACAACTACCAATGAAGGGGGAGTGTTTCAACAAAAGAGAAAGTAATTTGAGATTATATTTGAAAAAACAATTTGGAGTTTACAGAAAGAAGTAACTTTGAAAAATGACCTGGGGTGTTTTAACTAAACACGATTGTTCTTACAGGAGCTTACAGTTGGAAAGTGTCTGGCCTAACCTGTTTCTCCTGAATGTAAATTCTTCACTGACGCAGGGGAATGGCATTGTACAATGTCCATGCTGGAAGGGGATGGGCAGCAGCAACCTCAGAGCTGGCTTTGCAAGCTGGAGGAACAGGAGTCTGGCAACTGTGTAAGCAAAGTTAAAACCCCTGACTGGTCGAATGCCCCTTTCCTATCCAAGGCAGGGAGTAAAGTGCAGAGATCAGGAAAAACAGAATTTGTAGTTTCAGCACTGAAGTAACTCTACATCTGAGGAAATGAGCTGGTCTCTTGTCACTCTTGTCTAATTCTGCTGGGTTTGCTACTTCTGTGGACAACATGCAGTGAAAGGACAGGAAAAAGGAAGACAATATATCACTTTACCTTTTTTGCTTCTGCTGTTTGTTTCATCTTTTCTTGTTTAACACACAAAGTGCATAAAACTGGTCCTTCTTGCTCCGCTTTGAACCATCTTCTATTTCATCTGACAGGCACCTGGTTTCACAAGAGTTTGTTCTTCCAGTCCTACTCTTGAGATGGGTATGAGCTCACATGCATTGTCTTACACTCCCAGTGTTTGCTTTGGAGAGTCAGTTCTGAAATGAAATACGTCTTTGGACCTGCTTTCCTGATCTCTGTGGGAATCACTGGTCACTTCCCAATAAAGGTATGTTTGTTTATCACTGCAAATGTAAACACCACAATTCAGGGACACCTTGTTATAAAGCCTATAGCTTCTGGGGATGTTTAAGTTACCATAATAAGCAAGGTCTTTGCCTGACAATGCTGAAGTTAATTTTAGCCACTTGCTGTTTCCAGAAAGCTACAGTTTAAGTTCTAAATCACGGGTTCTGTCCCAGCAGTCTCAAAGAAAATCAAGAAGTGTTTTATTTCTAGAGTTGAAGTAAAACTTACCACAATAGAATTCTATACTGCAACTTTGTAGTCTATTATCATCTTTCTTACTCAGAGAGAAGTTAGACATTCCCAGCCTGTATTTATGATCAAGGATGCTTCAGAATAATGTATATAAATTGAGTTTTATTGATCATTGAACATCTGCTGGCACTTAAGTATGTGAAAACCTAAGCATGAACAAAAGCTTTGCAAGTTTGCATTTTTTAATGCTTATAAAATTATAATTTATAATCAAGTACACTATGTTATGTTTTCTTTATCACCTTCATAAAGATAAAGTAATGTAAGCATGGGCTTGGATTACAAGACCATTACAAGATTGCAAAGACTCAGGGTTTTATGATTTATGGAAGAAAAATTCCATTATTTTTCCCTTAAACCTGACACAATTTAATAGCATTTTGCCTGCTGTGGTAGAGGGTATGTGCCAGACTGTGATTACTGCAAACAGAATTGGAAGTGCTATAAAATAATATTTTCTTATTTTGCATCCATTGCCAAAAGTGGTGAGCAAATGGCTTTGTCCAACTTCCAGATCACACAGTTTTCACCCATCCTTTCCAACACTGACTAATATAGAACACGTGCCAGTGCTGATGCAGACCCTTCTCAAAGTATGTGCACTTCACACACAACTCTCATGGATGCTCAGGTCCTTCTGTGTAAGTACAGCTTGAACAGCAAGTCAGGAGCAGGGGAAATGTAGTACTGGAGAGAAATAAAATGACAGGACATGCAAATCTTACAGGTGTGAGTTCAAGAAAAGCCTCTGCACATCAGGTGTGTGTTGGGAAATTACATTCTTTTATGAAAATGGGGGTCATAGGAACTGAAAGCAGCTCAGAAGAAAGAGCCTTTGTCTCATTTCCCAGAGTTACCAAGCCTCTTTCATGTGGCCTGACTTTTCTCTTTATTTCCAAAGTCAAGCGTGAGCTAAACCAAACATGCCAGCAGCATGTCCAGGCATGGAAGCAGTGAAGTTGAGTTTACAGACCTGCTCCTCCACTGGCATAGGTGTGATCAGCTCCAGGTTTGAGCAAGAGAACCCTCAAAGTTCCTGCTGAACACAAGTTTTGCTAGGTAAGGGGTACCTAGAAATTCAGAGCATGCTGGAAGGTGTGACTGCAAAGGCTCTGAGAATATCAGAGTTTCATAGGGGTTTTAAGGTACCTGAAATGAAGAAAGAACAGCTTTATGTTTAAGACAGATTTTGTAAGAAATGGTGGCCTGTAATGAGTATCACACTTAGCTAGCTAAACCAGACTTTAAAACACCTGGGTAAGATGATCTTTCATGGAGAACAAGTAAAAATCATCCATCCTTAAATCTTAGAATGTAAAAAACCTGTGGAAACCTACATGTTGTTGTACATGTTGTACAACATGGGAAACATGTTGTTGCCCATCTTTTTAATGAGAAAATCACCCTTTAATTGTCGTCATGACAATGCTAAGAAACTCCCAGGATAGAACCTGTCTCTTTCCTGCCCCCACATGTGTCCAGTGCCTAATCACTACTGCTCAGGCAGGAAATGCTGCAGATCTAAACACTGCAGACCAAGACAAGGAGGTTAAACACAGCATCTTGACTCCTGCCCAGCCAATTTCTACACCGAGGTTAGGGACTGTGCCACTGAGAGGTCTCACTAGAGGGCAGCCAATAAAACCTCTAGCAATAAAATTGCACTGGCTGAATGCTGCTCTTTCTTTTTTTTTTTTTTCTTAGACCCTGGAGTGCGGTGGGATATAAAATTTGGCCCCTTGAAATTGCTGCCAGTAACTGTTTGTACTGTGTTTGGGTTTTTTCCATGTAGAGTTGTACAGAAGGCTCTGCTCACTGTGTTATCTCTATGGGACTTCTCAGGCCTGATGGAAATGGAACATCTTTGTGAAGCTTTGAAAAATCATGAAAGTGATACAGCATTTGATGTAAAGCAGAGTGGTTGTGACTATCCCTGCCCTCGTTTCTTTCCCTTGACTCCTTAAGGGAAATATCACAACTTAAATCAAAATATACATAATGTGATATGTAGTGCACTCTGGGTGCTTGCCATAAAATTGCTACTGCACTAGTTATTGAGGTTCAAATGTACCATGGCAATTTTTTTATTTCTGTAGTCCTTGTAATAAACTGCAGTCCTCAGTGCCTCAAGGTCCTCTCTCACCCCTGTTTTCATTAATGCTTCCCAGTACCTGTCCTATCCTGTAACACCAAAAA
>VZTZ01001568.1:538744-556109 GCA_013400955.1 Drymodes brunneopygia
TTTTTTTGCACAGAGTGAGGAAGTCTTTGAGACCATTAATCTGATATTTCTCACTGTTATACCTGCATATGGACAACCACATGCACAAATATTCCAAAAAGAGGTGTTAAGCAGTTGTATTTGCCTGATTATTACAGGCAAGCAGAGTAGTTGCAATCCGATTCTTATTGGCTCTCAAAAACACAGCCTAAATTCTTGTAGAAAAAACAATAAAAAATTTATTCTGGACGAAAAACGGGATTATGAGACTTAAATATCTGTCATGCTCCGGTCACAATCAGGAGTATGGATGTGCTGCATACTCAGGAATAATCATAATTTAACCAAAATGCAGTGTGTGTCACAGGCTGATTTCTGTCAGGGTGGGAGGGGCAGTGGCTCTGACCCGGGGTGGAGCGGGACAGAGAAGTGTTTGCTTGAAACCAGGCTTGAACCTCACCCGTTTGTAAGGAGGTATTTGGAGGTGGAGCTACACAGCCAAAGGTGGCTGGGCCTGATTGTGGAAATGTTATTCTTGTGCTTTAACTGTGTTAGTTAGTAAGCTCAAAAGTACCATTTGAGTTTGATCAGTTTCATACTCAGTTCAAGTCATGAGGCTGCAGGTGACAAGAAAGGACTTATGGCATTAGTGAAGGAAATGTCAATGAAAAGCTCCTGCAGGAGTGACATGACACTTTGAGAAGCTTTGGAAAGGGACTTTGAGCCTGTGACTTGTGTTTTCAGGAATGAAATAATTTTAAAATAAAATTAAAATATTGTTTTGCCAAAGATTAACCAAGAACAAAGATTTCAGGCATGAGAATCTCTGCACCTACAGAACTGAATCCAGTGAGGGGAGACTGTGCTACTGTATGAGGAGAGTTAAAGAAATAGAAATTTTCCATGTAAACAGGAGAGAGCAGCTCCACCGTTCCATTTTCCCTTAGATCCAATTGTGTGCATTCAGACTTTGCATTAAGAATCCTCTGTACACTTGCTTTTCCTCAAGAATGAGAATGATCCTCAAAATCTCAAGCCTAAGGCTCTGCCTCCTTTGTTATTCAAGTGAGCTACCCCCACCTTTTACTGCATAAGCCACAAAAAGATGAAGATATATACTTCCTTCTCTCATTGCACACCCATATGCTTTTATAGTGATTACCTTTGCAGATAACAGATGCTCTTGTTTTAAGATTCTTAAACAGAAACCCCCAAATCATCTTGTATCTGTGTTTTTCTGATACAGACAGATGTGAAAGGTTTTTTTTTAAGTTACTGATGGAGAAAGTTTTTCTCTGCTTGTCTTCTACATTAACATTTTTTGAATAATTGATTCCCTTCTGGGTAACAGAAGCAGAGCGTTTTCCCTCTACCTGCTGATCACTTCTGAAGCAAGATGGAAGATCTGATGTACCAAAACTCCTTTTAGGTCGGTATGACAAGGCATGATCCCTTAAATTATTTAATTCCTAGTAACAAATAATAGCCCCTCAGGCACAACATTTATTGGAATAAACCATTGTTTCATTTTGCCTTGTGGAGGAAGTGCAGAAACCACCTAAGAAGAAAAACCTAAGACACTGATAAAAGATTTTGAAAGATATGCATAATTTAAGGATTACAGTAATTGACATGCCTCCTATTCTTAGATTTCTTTCAAGTCAGGGGTGTGTTTAGTAGATTTGGCTCTTAAATGATAATACGTGTGAATTAGCTATTCATTCCAGTATCTAGATCTTTGCCAATCATAACATATCTATGGAAAGCAATCTTCTTTCTTCTTCTAATTGCTGAGCTCCAGGGGATGGGGTGGTTTTTTTGCTTCTGGAAATTACACTGGCAGATTTTAAATGGTGGTTTCAGTCTGCCTACCCAACAGCAAAATTACAGCCGAAATTTCAGAACAGGATTTGAAAATATTTTCTTCTTGGCTGGTATTCTCTTAGTTCTGCATTCCTGGACATGAAAATATTCCTTCATAAGAGCATGGAAAGCAAGATCTCTGCCCAAGAAGGAGATAATTTAATCCAAATACAGAGGATAAGAACAAAAAAATTAAGTGAAGAGCTGGTGGCAGATAGTGCTGGGGGGCACACTGAGTGAAGTCTAAGTGGAACGAAGACATCTGAAGAGAGTTTTGAAAGCAAAGAAGGAATTATCTTAATGAAGGAATGGCTGATCCAAGTGCTTGAGAGTACGTAGGACTCAAGGAGAGGAGGAAAGACTGAGAGAGCAGTAGGCAAGCACTAAGTGAGTGCTGTGCCTCATGCCTATTTACAGAGGTTTGCTTGTGGAATTTACACCAATAGAAAGCATGTGATGGAAAAAATAATTTTTTTCTTCATGAATACATCTGTTTAGCAAGTGATGAACAAACAGTTTTATACATATGTACACAAACATACTCATATCTACAGAACCTTTCTGTCAAAGCAAGAAGATGACAAAGACAACATGCAAACCTACTACAGAGTTAAAGATGTTTCCTGCACAGACCTGGCCAAAATTATGCCAGAGGGCAGTAGTGAGGAGCAGAGATAGTGAGGAGACAGACCTCGCACTACCTGAAAGACCTTTCCTTTCATGCAGAAATGTAGGCAAAGAATAAGGCTGTCTTGAAAAGACACAGAATTTATTTGAATCCAACATATTTAAAAAAGGGACTCATGGATGTGGTGAAGTACATGGTCCTCAGAGGGGCAAGAGAGAAAAAGAACTAATATATGAAGCCTGTGATCCAAACCCTCATATATATCAAGTTCAAACTCTCATGAGATGAATATGGGTCTGATGATTTAATTTATGCTGATTCTGAACAGTGCACAGTTTCAGGTTAAAAAGAAAGATACATATAATTTGAAAGAAGGCCATTAGCTCTTCCATTGTGTATGGTGGCTTCAGCCCACTGCTGTTTACAAGACAAGTGTGCTAACTTTCATACTGAGTCTGGTGCTTTGCTTAATTTTTTGGTATGCCCAAATTACTCATATTTATCCCCATCCTTACAAAATTCATGTTTTTCAGGTCTTCTCCTCCATCGCCTTCTTTACAGTAAAAATAATGTAAATCACTTCACTTAGCTTCTGCTGATAACTAGAATAGTGCTATTTATTTTAACAACAAAACCTCACCACTTACTAACTAATAATACTGGCTAATATTGCAGCCAATTATTTTGTTGGATAACAGAATAGATTTGTATTGCACTTTTATCTACCAGTACTGATCAAGAACTGCAGCAGTCAGAGCAGATCAGGAATTAAGAGTATTGTAGAATTAGAAATCAGACCTAATGTTTTGGACTAGACACTCTAGTGACCTAAATTCAAGAGCTAATCCCCGTTTTAAGTAGTTTGTACTACAGATTATACCATGTCAGAGATTGTGAAATGGGAGATTATGACTCACCTTCGTGAAGCCACTTCTCTTCACAAATTACTCTTTTTGAAACACTGTCATCAAATAAGAGCTTTATTTATTTATTTATACAGCTCCCAAAAGTATGTTAAACATTCGAGGGCAGAAACAGGCAGGATGCAGAAGGAAGGCATTTTTAAGTCTGACAAAATCAAGACTTTGCATGTTAACTGTTAATTTTTCTCTTTTTGTGTGTGTTTCTTATGGGTTTTTTGTGCATTTCTTACAGCACAGAACACTGTGTCTTATCTCTTTGCAATGAAGATTGGCAGGTAATGGTTGATACCGTTTTAAAGGCACAGAGCATGATACATCATGTCAATTCAAGCATATTAACAATTTCTTCCAGAGTGTTTTATCTGAGAGACATTCAACTCCACAGCATTCTCTTTAATGCAAGAAAAAAGCTAAGAAATTACATTCATAGATCTTGTCCTGTAAACCTGTCTCCAAAAGCCTTTTTTTACAGGCAAACCATTAAGGCATTACCTTGACATTAATTTATTTACCTATTTGTAAATAAAAATGGAGCAAGAGAGATATTTAATTTTGAAATTGTATCACGTGGTTCTATAATTAATTTGGCTCAACTGCTCAATGATTCCATTTGTTCCTGTTAACATAGAAGCATGTCAGAGCTTACAGAAAGTTAATCACTGACACTAAGACATAGATGTTACACAGTGAAGTGCATCATTTCCCTATTCATGCTGAATGTGAATTACTGGGCTAGGAGAAACTTGAATAATGCCCCAAATCCCTCATACCTTCAAGCACAGGTGCACATCAGACTGAGCTGAACTATAATGCATGAAATCATTTGTATGTGTTATCATTTGTATGAATATGACCCATTCACCCTTTACAAGCTCCAAAAACGGAAAGCCAGATGGGCAGGGATGCTGGATGGGACTTGCCAGAGTGTGGAGGTACGTGCAGATTTTTCTTTAAGACCCTGAGCCCCCTCCTGGCAAGTCCCTGTACTCATGGCACAGTTTTAACAGGGATGAGATTTTCCAGCTCCCTTCTAACATCACGTGTCTTCACCTTGGTGTCTTTATTTAAGCCTCAACATGCAGATGCTAGAGATGACTTAGGAAAACAGTGGACAGCAGAAGCTAAAACTCTGTTCCAAAAAGCCATGCAGCTGCTACTGAACTGTGGGCATGCCTGACTTGCCTACATCCACCCCTGGCAGTGCCTGTGGTCCTACTTCCAGAGGTGCCCAGG
Organism: Drymodes brunneopygia; assembly: GCA_013400955.1. Lineage (NCBI taxonomy): Eukaryota > Metazoa > Chordata > Aves > Passeriformes > Petroicidae > Drymodes > Drymodes brunneopygia. The sequence continues at coordinate 543,371 of VZTZ01001568.1, forward strand.
CAGCACAAGCTGGAGCTCTGGTTCTGCATCAGTGTGCAGGCTCACAGGCAGCCAAAAATCTCCCAAGCCTGACCTACCTTGTCCATGTACACAGATATATAACAACAAGACTGAGCTAGAGCTGTAGCTCTCATCCCTCTTTTGCATGCAGCCTAAAGAACTCAAAGATTTCCCTTCTTGGCCCATAGGGGTTCGAGTTCCCATCTTTTATGGTATCAGATTTCTGGCTGGGCTGAGGGGTTTGTTCAGCCTTTCTCTGAGTGAAGCTGTGCCACCAGACAGCACAACAGAGACAGCTCCCGTGAAGGTCATGGGTTTTCCATTGAATTAAAGTATGAATATGACCAGAACTGTAGCCCAAATACAAAAATCCTCCCTTCCTGTTGAGCACCCTCCAACCAGGTAACAGCACCTGGGTTCCCCATATACTTGTAGTTTCTCTCTGCTCTTGTGGTGGTCATGAAGTTGCTCTCTGGGAGAAAGGAGATGAAACCTCTTTCTTATATGGAAAACTGTTCAAAATTCATGGCTGTTCAGAGGGCATGTTTTAACCAAGCAGGCTATTAAACAAAAGGCAAAACAGCTTCACTCTGCTTTTATTAAAAGAGATGGGGGGGGGGGGAAGAAAAAAAACAAAAGGGAAAGAAAAAGGTAATCTTTACAGCTTCCCTAGAAAGCATTAATTATAAGGATATACTCCATGGAGAAGATATCAGGCTCAGAGTGCCGAGTGGGTGGCAGTGCCTGACATAGCTCTGAGACAGACACTTAACAAGTGACATCCCCGTGCTCAGCAGGAGTGCTTGGAGGAGGGGACAATAGGCAACACCCCTAACCTGGGGCGGACCTTGCTCCTAAGATTATGGTGTAAGTGAGCAAGAAAGGAAAGAAAAGAGAGGGTGTCCTCCCTGGGGCACGGGGCCAAAAGCAGCTCTGGGGTTTAGAGCCTGCTTGAGAGGAAGAGAGGAGGCTCCTCAGCATTTTGGGACAGGGGCTTGCATTTTGGACTTCCTCCTGTGTGCAGAGAAGGTTCTGTATAAACACTGTGCTCTTTCCAGTGGGAATTTTTGGCAGATTCCTGTGTTAAAAGCTGGCATAATCTTGGACTGCAACTCCCAGCAGTCTTTGAGTTAGTTTTCCCCTCTGGCAGCTGGAGGAAAAGGAGAGGTTAAGGCACACTGCTTGAGGAGCTGCCACCGCCGATCCTTACCAGCATATTCAGATGCAAAAAGGGAATTTCCTCCCCTCGCTGCGACTTCCCCCATGCCTGCCCCCCAAAACCACCATTTTTTTCTCTGACTCTGTCATTAAAAGGAAGTTATTACCAAAATTAAGGATATTTGTCCACAAAAGTTCCCTCCATTCTGTCATGGTTTAACCCCAGCCCCATACTAACTGCTATGGAGAAAATTAACTCCATCCCAGCCAAACCCAGTACATTTCCTTAAAGGGCAAACTCAGAACAGGGGCAATGTGATAGATTTTTTTTTTTTTAAAGCTTGTCTGCAGGGAGAAATGAGATCTGACATCCCCAGAGCAGCATCTTTCGATGTTTAAGTATTGAATGTACTGAAACAATGTGCAGGTGACATGAGGGAATCATGAAGACTTTTGTTAGTTAATCACTTGGAGATGTCTGGCAGTGAAAAGCAGCGACTCAAACATGCCCGATTTATTCTTGACAGCTGTTAGCAGTTGCAAAGTCACAGAAAATGTTTAAGTCATGGAAGAGGTAAGGAAGGCACAAAGACCTAATATGATTTCCTTCGAGGTTGCTTATGAAGCCAGCACTGTCCCATTTGATAGAGAGCAGCAGATGCTTGGAATATCTTGTTGGTACACACAGATGTGGTTCTGCTTATCAGAGACACCTAAAATCTACAAGGACCTGGCACTCTTCACAGGGACTTACTATGAAATATTTGCAAGTCCTTCATTGCTAATTTGTACACACATATTCAAAATGTATGAGAATACATTTATAATGATATGGCTAAAAATAACAAAATCATGGCAACTATTTAATGCTGAATTAAAGTAGAAGCTTAGCAAATACCTTCATTTGCCTAACAGAAAAGTTGTTCTTTTCTACCTACTTGGAAGGTGTCATGTCTTTGCTAGATACCAGATCTCATCAATCTATTCTCCAATAATCATAATTTCAATCACTGTCACTAAAAGGTGAGAGAGGACTTGTCTCCCAGCAAAAATATGACATTGGTTAATAGTGTAAGGGCCCATAATGTTAAAAATTAATTCTTTTACAAAATATATTACAAGGTATCACAAGCTGCAGTGGTCAGCACAGAAGTGTCCTCTTGGTTTGAACTTGGTGTGAGTTCTGCCACATTTCAAGATTCCCCACATTGCTGTGCCACTGATGAACTCTGCCATGGCCCTGGGGTCCCCCAGCTGTCCTCAGAGGGGTGTCTGCCAAGAGCTGGGGCTGCCCAGGGCTTTCCTGCCCCCAAACCAGGGTGGTGAGACAGGTCCTGCCTGTGAGGTCCTGGCCTGCTGCCCCTGGGAGCACCCAGCCCCCACAGTGCCCTGGCAACTACTGCAGGTCAACTATGAAATTCTCATGTTCTATTTGGTTTATAAACAATAAAAAATAATTACAGCTGGTGAAATAAATAAGCTCAGAGTGTTTTCCAATGCATTATCCTGACCTTACTTGTGAGAGAGAGAGAGAGAGAGAGAGAGTGTGTGTGTGTGTGTGTGTGTGTGTGTGCGCGTGTGTGTGTTTGCTTGCTGAATTTTCTGAATTACAGTGATTAAAAATATTTGCAATAGTTTTTGGCTACTTGTGTCAATTAGTCTGCTTCTAGAAAATCCATGATAATAAAAAGAGGATGCATAAAGGCAATCTGGCTTTATCCTAACAAAGTGCACAGAATTGAAGGAATCAAAGCAATGATTGCCTCAGGGTGCTCAGGCTCAGCAGTGCTGATGTGGCTGGTGCCAAGAGAGGCTGGGGAGCTGGGGATTTGCTTCTCCTCTCCTTGTCCCAGAACCTGCTCAGCCCAGGGATCTCCTAACCACCCTATTAGTAAATGAAATGTTCTGCTGCCTTGGAGATCAAATGGGAAACAGAGCATCTTTATACCACTGCATAAAGCACCAATAAAGGTGTGGAAACAGGCAAGAAGGTGGATCAGAAGTATGGACTAGCTCACCTGAAGGTTTTAACTGAGAAAGGTGTGTAACATTCCTGCAACAAAGAATGTTTTGTTTTGTCACTGTTTCTCATAACACAGATCATATGATATAAGGCACAATTGATAAAATGACCAGATAACAGGTTACCCTAAGCAGCATATGAGGATATTGTGGCGACCTCCATGTGACAATATTGTGGAAACCTAAAGTGCAAATGATTTCCAAAGGGAATTGGATTAATTGAAATAGGGCCAGGGACAGCTGAGAATGATGATGTTCCAAAAGCAGCCTCTGGCGAAGGAAGACCCTGCGCTGTGCATTGCCAGGAGCTGGAAGAGCTCAGCACAGGAAGGATCCTACCCTGCTCCTCACACTCTTCCCATCAGTGCTGGGAACAAGGAGATGTAATGAGTGATCTTTGTAGGCTGCAGCAATCCAAACACTAAATATCAATTCTGCTCAAATCACAAGTCCACTTATTATTAAAACTATTATTAGCAGTGAGAATGTGAACAATGTCTTTCTTCTCTGCCAGCTCTGGAGGGAAACTTCCTTGCAGGATCTGCTGCAAGAAGCTTTATGTAAAGGCAAGCACTGTGACACCCTGGTGACAGCTATAAGCAAAGCCTCTGAAATCCATCAACCTTGGAGTAATGCTGAAGATTTTCCAACCCTCCTCTGTGACATGTGTTTCCTTTACCACCAAAGAACTCTGTCTTTTCCTTTTGTGTGCGAATTTTCATAGGAATTGTAAGTTGTTTCTTAGACAGATGGAATGCTTGAGTCAGTCCTTTCATTTTCTTTAACAGCAAAATGGGATTTGTTGGGTTTTTCAGGAAGAAGGAGGAATAATTTTGATAGCTCCTCCATAAGATCTTCTGTATTGCTGATTTAGAGGTTCAGAATCACACAATAAAAGAGCTGCAAAACTACCCATTCCAAGCCAAGAAATGCATTTCTGGCTCTAGTTGTGAGGACAGTTGTTTAGAATTTTTTTATTGCATTACAGAAATCTGCATAATACCATATACAAATGCAGTTTATAAATAGACATGTTTGGGTGAGTGTCTTTACTCCTCATTTGTCCAGGGCATATTTACTAGTGTGATGATAAACACAGTAGATGCACATTCAGGATCTCTGGTTAGGCTAAATGTTTGCCTGATTCAGCATAGCATGCTTTAATAATATAATTCAATTTTTCCTCATTTTTAATGTTATTTCAGCCCGTTAACATAATTTGGTGAGCTATTATAGTTGTTACAGCTGCTAGTTTTGCCCTTAATACTGATTTCACTTATGACCTCAGTCAGAACTAGATTTAAAGTTTGAGATGATGTAAGTGAATAAGGATTATTAGATTTATTCATATGGCAATTTAAATAAGAAAGTGCCTGGCTCAGAATAAACGGTAAATGAAAAATGCATGTGATTTATAGACCTGTCCACTTCAAAGATTTATACACAGAGTGGGATGATTAAGTAAGAGACAGACCTGATTACATGAAATATGTAATTTTTGTAATGCAATATTGGAAGCAAGCTGCTAAACAGCAGCAGCATAACAATGATTGCCCCAACAGCTTTTATTACAATATTACTGTACAGCTGGTATGCAGTCATGTAAACACAAACAGCAGGCTTAGGATCATTTCTTTTCCTTGACAACTAGTAGATGCTCTTATTTTCCCATGAAAAGCATCTTCCCCTCTCAGAGACTGCAGTAGCATGTCCTGGAAGCAGGCTGGGGGACTGGAGTTGCCTCCAGGCTTTGTCTGTCCCTGCCATTTAAAAGCACCATTCTCCTGTGTGTCTCTGCTTTCCTGCAAATGTGTGTACAAGCACTCCCAAGGCTGCATGCCAAGATCACGATTAAACTCTTGATTAAACTCTTCTGTATCAGAAATTGGTAGAGATTTCTGAGGCTTGGCAGAAGCAATTGTGCCTCCCCCTCAGAACCTGAGAAGGTCCAGATGCATCATCACAGAAACAACAGGATCAGCAAAAATCCTCTCATTTTTCTACTACAGAACAGAAAGAAAAAGCTCTTCCTTTGCTCTCTGTCAAGCTTGGAAAGGAAAAAACTAAATGTATTTCCTTTTGTGGGTTTTAAGGGTGAAAGAAGTTGTTGTAATTATTTAGCCTTTCTACCACAATATACGCAAGTCATGGACCTCCATTCAGCAGTTCCAGCTGTCTTCCCCTTTAGCTGAGAACTTGGTGAAGCCCTCAGTCTCACCACTGCTGCAGTAAAAGGCCTTCATGAATAACACCAGGGTGGTCTGAGCACTCCTACAACCTGTTGTGCCTCCTAAGGCACAATCTTTGCACACTAAAATAAAAGAGCAATACTATCTGTGGTTATTGTGGCATTTTTTGTGCATATGCATATTTTCTCCATGTGGAGAATTGAAGACTATATGGGAAAAATGGGCACATTGTGTACAGAGATATTAGGCTATGCCGTTCTATATGAATTAAGACACTTTTTAGGAGAAAGCTTATTAAGTGTGTTTCAAAGCCGGGGGTCTTCCATAACATAATTTTCAGAGAGCGAATTGACCCAGAAAATTTTAATCTAAATCCCAATCTGATTTGTACGGACTAATTTAATTTCCTCCCTAGTAGTTATATGGATTTTATCAATTATACCAATTAAATTGTCAAGCAGATTTATTGACCAGTCATCTACAAGACACTTTCTTTGATGTACTAGTCTGGTGTCATCAACTGGTCATGAAGGTCTAGCCTTAGTAATTTGGTGTCATTATGTGCAGCCCAAAAGAGAAGGTTCTATAAAATGAGTGTTGTGAACCAAATATTGAAATGAGGATGGAAACCGTCTTGCTTTGAATTGCAGACACAAAATTACAGGTAATGGCAAATGCAATCCATTTAGATGCTTAGCCATCCTACATGGAAGGCACATGTTTGATTTCTGACCTCTGAGTTGCACCTCAGTTAGAGATGTCCATGCTAATAGCCATTATCTAAATGCAATAATTCTTGCAAAAATGCATATCCAGTAAACTTCAAATATAAAAACTGAGGCATAAAATTAAAGCTTGGTTTTGAACTTGACAACTCATGCTTTTCAGTATATTGCATTTTGTCTATTGCCTGAATTCTAGATAAGAGGCAAATCTTTGTTCCTATCCACCCTGAAAAATTTTGTTATTAAAATAAATTTTACTTTGTCAGAACAGATTACTAGAATCAGACATCTTGCTTCCATTAAGTGAGTCACAGTGCAACTTCTTTGTGACCTTTTCCTAACTTTCTTCTACAAGTTTGCCAAATGAGAATACTCCTAGAAAAGGAGTCAAGAAGTTACAGGTCTTTGTAGTCAAGGCAAAAACAGAATTTGTAGTTGATAATCAAGGGAGGTTGCTGTGGAGCACATTCAAAAGTCTAAAGACAAAAGTAAATGCAAGTAATGAACCTGACACCCCCTGGAGTGCTTTGGTGCCTACTTGGTCACAAGACTTGGCACACGGACTTCCCTCCCTTTAGGGGTTCAGAGAATACACACCATAGTCTGCAGCATGTTTGGTCTCCTAGAACATTCTTCTAGAACTGAGGGGTTTTTTAGAAACTAGACACCCAGCATGAGCAAGAGAAGTCAGACTTGCCCTCCATCAATGAAATTAAGTCCTGTGGTGTTGGTTGCAGGGTACCACAAATCTGGGGGTTGGTATTATGTCCTATTACAACTAAACTTAAGATTTCACTTTTCACTGTTGGCATATGAAGTCCAAATTTTGGTTTGTGTTACTGCTTGAACTCTGGACTTAAAATTTTGGAGAAGTTTGCAAAAATCAATAAATAAAGTGAGATGCAAACAGAGTTGATATGTGAAAGATGAATATTTTTTGGAAAGAAAATAACTTGTTGAAGCATTGAAGAGCTACTAGGACTATTCCAGAGACACTTGGCTACATGCCTAACCTAGGTTTTTTTTTTATTTGTTAAGCCTGACTGTGAATGCATACTTTAGCCAACAGCTGTGCATCACTCTTGTGAATGATGTCATGAAAGATACTTCATTATGAATATAAAAGAAAAATAACAGCTATGTCAGTGCTGAGCTCAGCCTTGAGGAGTGACCTTCAGGGCAGCACTCCAGGGAAGGATCTTCACACACCTTAGGGAGGTATGCTAGATGTCTTTGCCATGAAAAATGGGACTGGCCTCTTATAGAATAAAGTGTTTGACTGCCAGTCATATGTATTATTAGATTATGTGTTGTTAAATATGCTTTGCTACTGGAAAGGTGTTATGAGCTCTTTGGTTTCTTCTGCTTAACACTTCCGACTCTCACTTCCGTATCAGGGCCTGCACAGCCTTGCTGATCCCAGCCTCAGTCAGGAAGCACCTGGCTTTCATATCCTCTAAAAACAGCAGACCCTTTGCTCAACCTTATCAGTGATCAGCAGACCCTCCTTGCTCAATCCATCACTGATAAACTGTAAATGTGACAAAGTTCGAGCTGCTGTATCCCCTCTTAGGCAGAGCTCCTTGCTGCAGAATCTTAGGGAACATTATTTTCTGCTACAGCAATTGAATAGTTTGGGTTTGATTTCTGGTCTCCAGCACTTAACCTAGCTGTAATTACCCAGAAATGTGATTTAAGGAGACAGTATCTCGTTCCTTATTATTATTATTTTAAATAATACATAAAAATGTTTAATTTAAAATGTACATACTGGTATCACCTGAGCGACTCAAGGAGCAGGTATGGCACAGAAGAAAGAATCATTATTAAATTAACTCATTTATCAGTCAGGTCAGTATCTGACACCCTGGGGGGAGGAAAACAAGGTCAGGAGCAAGGTCCTTGTAAGACCCTACTCCAGAAGAAGACTGATGGATCTCATTTGGTCCTGAACAAAGTGATGGGAAGGATATGAGTTGGCAGCAATTCACATCTCCTTCTCTGCCAGCTCCTTCTGGCCACTCACACTGGTGATGCTGCTTTGTGAGCTGTGCAGCCAGCAGCACCTCAGTGGGTTACCCAGCAGGTGGCTGTACTCCCTGCACCAGCTCACAAACCCACAAGGGATGGTTTCTTTTTTTCATTGCCTTCTGTGAAGAGCTGTGCCATTAATGAATTGAAAAACAACCCCTACCAGGTGACCAAATAAAAGCTCTGTGTTTGAAATTATGTCAAGTTTTCACTAACATTTCCTTTCTTTGAAGTATTTAAAGAAGGCAAAGGATTTTTAGAGTGCTTGAGAAAGTGGTGGTTCTAATTTGATTATGGGATTTAAAGTCAATTTTATACTTAGGGTAAGTATTAATTCTATTTACTCTATAATTCCATTTTTTTCTATTCTGTTAATTCTGTGTGTTCAATAAACACCAAGACAGAAGAGAGTGGTTCAGCCAACACAGAATTTGCACATAAATGCAGGTAGCAGTTTCCACACTAGCAGAACTCCTCACTTGCAGAACTCATCACTTGTAGAACCTATGTTCTTTGTTGGCTCTTCAAATATTATTTTATTGCTACTGTTATCATCCCTGCTGGCATTTTAGTAACAGCAACCATATTTAGGAATTTAAAATAAATACAAGACGCAGGACCCCAGCAGATAAAAGAGATTTCAGCTTTTTATTTAGGTGTGCATAACTGGTGCCTTCCAACATGCTCCTCACTTGGAGAACTGGTGCAAAAGATGTTTTGCAAAAGATTTGCAATCTGGCAATAATGAATCGTTTTATGTAAGTCATCCCTGCTGTAAAGGATGCCATGGGAGAACACAAGCAGTTGCCTGGAAGAGACCTATACTGATGCTGAAAATGTAATTAAAAAAAAAGAAACCANAGAGATGCTACTCAAATGATGCCCAGGTGAACATAGGGTTAGCAATTCCTCTATTTGCAATCAGCTTCCAAGAGAAAAGGAATTATGAGACACATCCAACTTCAACATGCATTTGGTCTAATCAAGATGAAGATGCAGCCTTTACAGATGCAGCTGTTGTAGCAACATAGATATATGACACTTTCTACCTTTTTCACCCTTTCTCTGAAAGCATCTCCAAGCCAAACAGGCTGTATACAGTGCATTGCTGACACAAAGAAATCCAGTAGGAGAGAATCATAGAATCATACATATTTAAGGTATCAAAAAACAAAAGACAGAAGAAAGCTATTAAACAATCTTTAAATGTTTTGAAGATACAAACTATGTAAGCACCAACAGGCACTGAAGTGAGTTTCAAAAATTGCTCAGGCAATTATCAGTAGCAAAAAGGCAGCTTGACTAAGAAAACTCAGAGCTGAAATATTTTCTCTCAGGTGTAACAAAATACTTTCTGACAGGTGTGGAACCCTAAATCTTCCTAAACCCTAAGAATCAATCTTCTGAACTGCTGCAGGACACAGCTAAAGAGAAACTCCCATGTTCTTGTTGAAATCTCCAGTTTAAGGTAAACTCCTAAAATTGCTAAGTCTTTTACTACTGAGGTGAACTCCAGAGATATTTCTCTGAACTCTTTATATTCCAGCAAATCCTCAGGAGTCAAAACATGTTCAGCATTTAGCCATGAACTCCATTGCTGGCTGGATGCTATCTTTCCAAATGCTGTGGCTGCAAATTGCAATGCAATCTCCCCTTTCACCTTGCACTATCTTTCCTTTCTACCCTAAGTTATCACAGTCTCAGTGACAAATTGTTCCTGGCATACTACTGCATCAATAAGGAAAAAGAAACCAAATATAAAAACATCTTGAAAGCACCAAGTGTTCTGTCTCTACTGTTTTTCTCTACTTTGTTAATTAGTGGCCAAAAGTAGAACAGTGCTTCAGGCTGTCAAGAGTATTAAGGCATTGCCTGCCTCCAAAAAGTCAGAACCTTTTATCATACCATCTATCCTTGGATTCCACAGATGCCACTACTATGGCAGTGACAGCTTCAGCTGAAAATTAAATGGAAATGTAGTTCTTTCTACTGACAAGTGCTAACCAAGTTTGGGATGTGATTAGTTTTGTCTTCTTCCCAAACAAAGCCAACACATTCCTGCCACATATATCAAATTATTTTATTTTCTGCATTTCAGTACATTTTGTTCTGCTTGAGATTGTTTAAAGGATTTCCTTCTTGGATTTTTTTTTTATTCCATCTTCTTTCCCTTAGCTTTCAGCTAGTGTCCCTACTGGGATTTTTGTTGTTGTCTTTTGGCTTTCGGTGTTTGGTTATTTTTTTTAATATGGAAGGATCAATCACTTCTCGCTTATCACTCTCTCCAGGAACAAGTCAAGTGTTCCTCAGGTCACAACTGTTATTTCCACTAGCCTTGTATTCCAAATGTGTTTCTGTTCATGTGTGCTGTCCTCTCCTCTGGCCCATGCCATTGTGGCTGTGTTGGTAGGAGGAATTGCTGCTGAGCTGCAGCCTCAGCTGGTCCCCAACTACTGTCTGAAGAAGGAATAAAGCATTAAGGCACAGATTGCCAAAAAACCCATCTATCCAGGGCTGCCACCAACTCTTTGCATTTTGAGATCAATTGATGTAACAAAAGGTGCCACCAAGGAACAAAGAGTGAATTTCCCAGAGCTAAGGCTACTGGGACAGAACAAATGGCCTCCCTTGTGGAGGATGGAGAGGGAGCTGGATCACATCCAGGCACACCTTAAAAAAGGCAATGTTGGACGTTGGATGTTTGCTACGTTTTGAACTGTATGTCAACGAGGGAAAACGATACCTCCCATGGTTTTGAAAGGAATTAACATTTATTTTATGTTCTCCAGATGGCATAGAGATAAAACACTAAGTAGGTGGATGGTATGGGTCAAAAGAGAAAACCAGAACCCACCCCTTCCTGTGGGAGACTGCTGTGCATAGGCAGAGTGCCAGCAACTGAGGGGCAGCTTGGGTGAGCGTTTGGAGAAGGAGAGTTGGCAGCTTGAATCTAGGGGATGGGTTGTGAAAAGAAAGTGAGTTTCAGCTTCATACCACTTCTTGTCACACACTTAACTAGTTAAATCTGTGAATGAGTGGCTCAGTGTCCAGGGGACAAAGCTTTTCACTTTTTACTCTCAACAACTAGAACAGAAGGTCTTTCTGCATTGAAGCGTAACTGATCTCCCACCCCTGAGGACAAATAGATAGATAGACAGATAGATAGATTTAGATCTGCATCTGATTATAACCCTTGCAAGGAGGTATAATGGGAGACAAGATATGAAAGCATGTTTGCATTACAGACCTGCTTAGGAGGGCTTCATGAGCCACACTCCCATGATCTGGGTCCAGCTCTATAAGCCATGGCCTCAGCAGCACCCATGCAGCTGTATCAGAGCCCTTCCAAAGGATTTGTAGTAAGAGCTTAGCAAGATACATGATCCCGCCTGGTATTTATACAGTGATTTCACTGGCTTTATATCTGTGCATCTGACATAAAGGAGAGCTGGTTTGAGTGTGTGAAAGTGATAAAAATGTGATGTGTAGAAAACAGGTTCCACGTCTGTGCTCAGCTTGTGCCTTTTGACTCAGAAAATGCCAGATCTGGCCACTGCAGATTCATTCACTTTTTTTCCTTACTGCCCATACAAACACCTGTAATGAATTATTTGTTTTCTTTTGCAAAGCACAGAGCAAAAATTTGACCAAAATCAACAAAGGGATTTTTTTCCTATTTTTTTAAAGCTAACACTGTTAGGACTGATAACTGAAACCACTTACCCATAGATTTGTGAGAGAGTGGTTAAACCCAGTGCCAGTTGTAGAATCTTCTGTGGCACAAAAAGTATGAAAGTGAAACTAGAACGGGGCATCTGTTAGGGAAGTAATAAACCTCTTGCTACTTGGTCACAGGCAGGGTGACAAACTAATATCATGATGAGAAATCAGTCAGATAATAAAGTAGGAAATTTATTACAGTCTAAAGAGCATGATCCACAAGAAGTACGTTTATAAATTGAAAGAATCCAGAATTATGTATGAAATGTCACATGCAAGCAACTTTGCTGATGTGTTATTAACACAATATATATAACAAAATAAATTGTTATCAGAATTTAGCATAAGGAAAAAAAAACCCAGTTATTTACTAGATTCACTGAATGTTAGACTGAGTACTTGAAACTACTGAAAGATTTCTCTGGAATTAATGACTACAGATGCTCTAAGGAGGCTGTAAATGGCTGGGATGTAGTCACCTGCAGCTCCATATATCGTATATCGTTGCAGTGGCCTACAGTGGCCACAAAGAGGCTCTTGTCTCCCTCGGGGAGTGGGATGTGCCAAGTTCGTAATACACTCGTAGCGTGGTATCACACTGGACCCCACGAAAAAGGGGAAATGTCATCCGTGGTAACAGCGAAATTGAGAAACTGCGCCCGTTACACACAGAGTTATCACTAGAGAAGTGACACTTTCAGGGTCTGCCCGAACAGCCTAACGCCTTGCAAATGCCAAAACAAGTCTGAGACACTCAGATAAGCAGAAGGGATGAGAAGTGATAGGAGACCTTTTCAAAGGACAGAGAGAACACAAGCGGAAAATACATCTCTAGCATGTGCGAGAGTAAGTTCCTGTAGTGCTGAGTAGATGTGCCGAGGAAAATGCAGTCCA
>VZTZ01001568.1:556168-594787 GCA_013400955.1 Drymodes brunneopygia
GAGGTAAGGGAGGCGCGGGCGGTCCGAGCGGGGAGGCGCGCACCGGGACGGGCGGGCGGTCTGGGGTGTCCGTGAGGGGCGAGCGCCGGGGATGCGAAAGCGGACGCTTTTCTGAGCCAGGCGCCGTCCCAAAAAGGAAAAAAGAGCGAGGACGGCCACACACCTCCGGCGGTGTGCGGGGCTGGCCCGTGCCCTGCCCGTGTCCCGGGCGGCGGGAGCCGAAGCAGCGAGCGGCGGGGCCGGGGGCGGCGCAGGCGNCCCCTTCCTGTGGGAGACTGCTGTGCATAGGCAGAGTGCCAGCAACTGAGGGGCAGCTTGGGTGAGCGTTTGGAGAAGGAGAGTTGGCAGCTTGAATCTAGGGGATGGGTTGTGAAAAGAAAGTGAGTTTCAGCTTCATACCACTTCTTGTCACACACTTAACTAGTTAAATCTGTGAATGAGTGGCTCAGTGTCCAGGGGACAAAGCTTTTCACTTTTTACTCTCAACAACTAGAACAGAAGGTCTTTCTGCATTGAAGCGTAACTGATCTCCCACCCCTGAGGACAAATAGATAGATAGACAGATAGATAGATTTAGATCTGCATCTGATTATAACCCTTGCAAGGAGGTATAATGGGAGACAAGATATGAAAGCATGTTTGCATTACAGACCTGCTTAGGAGGGCTTCATGAGCCACACTCCCATGATCTGGGTCCAGCTCTATAAGCCATGGCCTCAGCAGCACCCATGCAGCTGTATCAGAGCCCTTCCAAAGGATTTGTAGTAAGAGCTTAGCAAGATACATGATCCCGCCTGGTATTTATACAGTGATTTCACTGGCTTTATATCTGTGCATCTGACATAAAGGAGAGCTGGTTTGAGTGTGTGAAAGTGATAAAAATGTGATGTGTAGAAAACAGGTTCCACGTCTGTGCTCAGCTTGTGCCTTTTGACTCAGAAAATGCCAGATCTGGCCACTGCAGATTCATTCACTTTTTTTCCTTACTGCCCATACAAACACCTGTAATGAATTATTTGTTTTCTTTTGCAAAGCACAGAGCAAAAATTTGACCAAAATCAACAAAGGGATTTTTTTCCTATTTTTTTAAAGCTAACACTGTTAGGACTGATAACTGAAACCACTTACCCATAGATTTGTGAGAGAGTGGTTAAACCCAGTGCCAGTTGTAGAATCTTCTGTGGCACAAAAAGTATGAAAGTGAAACTAGAACGGGGCATCTGTTAGGGAAGTAATAAACCTCTTGCTACTTGGTCACAGGCAGGGTGACAAACTAATATCATGATGAGAAATCAGTCAGATAATAAAGTAGGAAATTTATTACAGTCTAAAGAGCATGATCCACAAGAAGTACGTTTATAAATTGAAAGAATCCAGAATTATGTATGAAATGTCACATGCAAGCAACTTTGCTGATGTGTTATTAACACAATATATATAACAAAATAAATTGTTATCAGAATTTAGCATAAGGAAAAAAAAACCCAGTTATTTACTAGATTCACTGAATGTTAGACTGAGTACTTGAAACTACTGAAAGATTTCTCTGGAATTAATGACTACAGATGCTCTAAGGAGGCTGTAAATGGCTGGGATGTAGTCACCTGCAGCTCCATATATCGTATATCGTTGCAGTGGCCTACAGTGGCCACAAAGAGGCTCTTGTCTCCCTCGGGGAGTGGGATGTGCCAAGTTCGTAATACACTCGTAGCGTGGTATCACACTGGACCCCACGAAAAAGGGGAAATGTCATCCGTGGTAACAGCGAAATTGAGAAACTGCGCCCGTTACACACAGAGTTATCACTAGAGAAGTGACACTTTCAGGGTCTGCCCGAACAGCCTAACGCCTTGCAAATGCCAAAACAAGTCTGAGACACTCAGATAAGCAGAAGGGATGAGAAGTGATAGGAGACCTTTTCAAAGGACAGAGAGAACACAAGCGGAAAATACATCTCTAGCATGTGCGAGAGTAAGTTCCTGTAGTGCTGAGTAGATGTGCCGAGGAAAATGCAGTCCAGTAGGTGGGAAAGAAAAGGCACTGAAGAGATATTTAAGCAGCAGGTTGATAGTGGTTAAAACCTGTACCTGCATCCTGTAATATTATTTGGAGATTCTATTGACCGGGGGTTGTGGAGAATCTCTTTTTTTTTTCCTTCCGGCTACTGCCCCATGTAACTCGTCTCCTTTATTTCCAGCTCGCTTCAGCAATCGCATGCTGTTCCTACCCCCGGCACGCAGGAAACCGCCGGGACACAGGTGGGATGCCGAGCCCGCGGTGCCGGGATGTCCCCGTCCCCATCCCCGTCCCGCCCCGGCGCCGCCCCCCGCCCGCGGGCAGGGCCGGTGCGGCGGCGAGAGGAGCGGGGGGCGGGTTTGCGGCTGCGGGGCTGCGATCCNCACACCTCCGGCGGTGTGCGGGGCTGGCCCGTGCCCTGCCCGTGTCCCGGGCGGCGGGAGCCGAAGCAGCGAGCGGCGGGGCCGGGCGCGGCGCAGCCTCTGCTGGCGGAGCGACCCGCGGAGTCTCCCCGCACCCGAGCGGGGTCAGCCCCCAGAGCTGCCCTGGCCCGGGCACACGCCGGGCCTCAGCCCGCTGTCACCTGCCAGGCAGGGCTGTAAGGCCAGGACGGACAGTGCTGTTTGGTATTTCCTCCGGCATCGCCTCTGCTTTCTCCGTGCGGGCACACAGCTTTCTCAAGAATATGCAGAAATGCAGCTTCTCCAAAGTGTTTCACAGGGTGCACCCCTCACCTGGGCGCAGGGCGTGTGTCCTAGTGCGGTAACTACACTTGCCAAGAACAATTCTTACATGTGGAGGGTCTGACTGTGCCAGGGCAACCCCCGGGCTGCTTTTATCTGTCCTCCGTTACCAGCGCGGCACTTTCAAAACTCGCCGTGTGGCAGCAATAGCCAGCAGCGCTAACCAGTTTTCCTGTTTATTCGCGCCTCTTGCTGCCCGTGCTGCGCTTCTGTCTCCTTCTGCCCACTCCTGCACAGAGCTGAAGAGTTGTGCACAGCTGTAGCTCCAAGATGAGCCAAGCCACCCAGCTGCGGGGCCGGCTTTTCTCAGTTAAATTGCTGTTGGGAGTAGAGTTTCATTGTTTCCTGCGTAGTTTATGATCTAGGACTTTTGTGGTGCACTCGTGGATACAAAATGTGCAGGAATACCAAGATAGTTGGCTTGTGACTCTGATGTTCAGTACATGTTGAATTACGAACATTTTTCAAGTTGGTTTTGAACTATTGTGAATAGCTGGTTCTTATGAAATAATTATGAATTAACGGATCAGCATCAACTGGTAGTTGTTAACTTGTCATGCATGGTAGGTTTTATTTTTCTTTTAAATTTTTCTCTTATTTTTCTTTACTTTTTCCCTATTTCCCCATGTGTTAACTTGGTTATTTTTGTAAAGTAGTTGCAACACTAGTTTCAACACCCTGACTGTAAGGGATGACTCTTTTATGTGGAGCGAAGGTGATTCATTTCTTTGCTAAATGTAGGTCTGGACCTCTCTCTTAAGCACAATGCATTTAAGTGAAATAATGATTAGAGCAAGATAAGGCATTGTTCAGTTCTTGAAATAAAATGTAAAGGGACATCTATGTGGAAACCCCCATGTCTCTTCCACCAGACTTCTTTGGAAGCACATGGCAGGTTCAAAACTTGAAACACAGATCAAAAAGTAGATCTTTGTTTTAAAGGTGACCTTTGGTGGGTTTGACTGAGTCTACTTATGCTGTCAATGTTATTGTAATAGTATAATGGTTTCCAGAGTGGTTCAGCTGATTTATAACCTTCAATTTGCCTTTTGTAGGAATAGATTTGAGCTATTTGTAGCATTTCTCTTATCCACACTTAGATCAGGGTGAGAAGTCCATGTAAACAGATGGAAGTATTTGGTTTTTTCTGCTTGGTATTGTGTGGCATCATGAAAAGTCTACGGCTGGATTTATCCATCCCTGGATTAATTTTATTCATTGGACTCCAGTCCCTGCTGAGAACGTTGCTGGCAACACAATGCAAGCTGTTGGTCCTTGTCCTTTGAGATCTGGTACTTAACACTACTCTTGAAGACAGCTGCAAGAAAATAAATTCAATGGCCAAAGCGTGCTGTTGGAGCATGCTAAACTGCAGGGGTTTGCCTGTTTTTCTGTCCTGTGCTATGATGAGCTGCAGTGTTAGAACAGCTTGGGCACTTTGGTTTTGACAGGGAGTAAAGTGAGCGGGTGGGTTCCTACACTCAGCTTGCTGCCCAGCAGTCTGGGATCAGCCCTAACATTTGTATTCACTATATTACCAGCAAACTATTTCATTCAGTTCGTTTCTATACTCAAAATGCTGATGAAATGTAAACCCCACAGTATTTTATTGCCTTAGTAATAAAAATAACAAAATGTATTTCCTCTGAAATATACCTTTAAATGGAGAAAATCATAATATTATCTCAGTGTCTTGCTACTCTCTATCTGAGATGGATGTCTGTAACAACCAGGGAAAAAAGTGTTTGTACTGCTGCAGAGACTACATTAAAAAAAAGTTTTTTGTTCCAAGTTCTGCACTGTCCATACTGCCCTGTCCTGCATCCTCTGCAGCAGGTCTAAGCAGGTGGATCTGCCCTTTGGCTTAGGGTGTTAGTTTAATGCCTCTGCACTGTTCTGATCTGGGTCAGCTACAGAATCAAAGCTCATAGATTTCATTCTCATGGATGGTTAAGATTGAGATTAAGGTAGGAGGATTCCTCCCTGAGAACCATGAGTTTAGAGGAAAAGAAATGAAAAAGCAATAAACATTTGCTTTGGGTAACTGGAAGAATATGCATCAGTTCATGCAAGGAAATGGATTAATTTCTGTTGTAATGAAAGATGATGATTCAGGCCCTACCTCTTTCCAGAACACCTGAGACCAAGAGTTCAGGGCATGTTTGCTAAGGAAACAGATAAAAAGCCTATGAGCGAACCAGGTCTTTTCTTTGGGGTGATTATTTCTCATGCTACGTTTTTTTCACAGATCCAGTAGTGTTTGTGCTACACCTAGTCTTTCTCTTCACAGTTTACTGAAAAAAAAGAGGTTGCAGTCCTGGTTGGTTTTGTTTGGGGTTTTTTTTAAAGAAACTATTTAAAATGGGAGCACCACTTACTCCTTAATATTCAGCACCTGTTTTAATGCTGACATCCCGCTTGAAAACAGGATGCCTAACATTTTTTGTCCTACTCAAATTTACTCACACAAGTAAATCACATTGAGTGGGCCATGTGTGAGTACATTGAATTACTCACACAGCTGAAGTTGGGCATGCCAGCTTATTTTTCCCCAGCCTGCTCATAAATCATTGTTGGATTGCTCAAGGAAATAGCTTGTTTTAAAGAAAACTAGAACTGAAATTTAGAGGCACTGTGTGGCTGTGTACAGCTTGAAGTTTTAAGAACAGAAAAAGCAAAAAAAAAAGGGGAGGCAGGGGAGAAGACATGTAGCTGACACTGGGACTTCAGTGGGGAAAAGAGAGAAGGCATTCTGCAGGCACAAAACTTGGGTTACATTCCATGCCCCACTCTGCCAACTGCACTTTCCTCAGGCTTCTCAATGTAACACGGCCTCAACAACACTTCTAAAAGCTCTTACTCTGAGCCTCAGTCCATATGAAAAATTAATGAGACACATTTTCCAAAGCACCTTAAAAACTGTGTGGGGGAAAAGAGAGGCCTCAGTGCTGCAAGATGTGGCATCAGTGCTGTGTGTGTGGTAATGGTATTGCCAAACAGAGGAGGTCTCAGGAAGCTTGTCATAAAACAGTGTCCTAGCTGAAGGTATGGCAAGGGTTCAGAACTGCTCTACCTGGTTCAATGATTTTATTTTCCCTTTCTTTTTTTGTATCAATATTCCTGTGTGTGCAAGTATGTGTTTATGTGTGTAGACATTTGAAGAAAGGGAGTTTAAAAACTCAGTGGTTTCTTTATCTTTTACAGAATATACATGGGAAAATAGTTAGATTAGCAGGAATGGACTGTGGTAGGTCTTCAGCTTTTTCTTTGTGTTAGTATTACAGTAAAAATGTTCTTTCCCAATCATGTGAGCCCCTGGCACTGATGCTGCCCATGCCAGCAGAAGAGCCAGTGCCTGAATGAGAGCAGGAGTTGCTGTGTTGGGTCACTGCACTCCATGTGAAACAAGCTCCAGCTCGGGGTGGGACAGAGAAGGAAGATTCTGCTCCCACACAAGTCAAGTAGATTTGTTATACCTGAATGTATTGCATTCTTTCAACAGATCTTTGAGGCCCTTCCCAAGAGCTGAATTCCTGTACTCGATTAAACAACACCTGCTCTAATTAATAATTAACAGCACAACATTGCTATTGTTCATGAATTACAAAATTTAAGGAAGAGGATGCACAGTGGATAATTTGTATTGTTTGTACTGTTGTCTCTATGTTGGTTTTTAGAAAGGGCAGTATGAGTCAGGTTATGTAAAACCTCATGCAAGCACAATTCTTTGAACCCTGTCAGAGGCAGAGTTTCATGGTATTAAAGCACTGGAAGGGGGGAATCCATCCCAGACTTTGAACATCATTTGAAGTATTTCTATTGAGTGAGAATAATTTGAGTTATGGTTTTGGTTTGGGTTTTTTTTTTGTTTTTTTTTTTTTTTTGGTGAGGGTCAAGATTTGGTAAAGTGAAAGTTAAGTAGGAACCAGGTAGGCTTTTCTCAGAAGATTTTTCTCTAGTCCATTTGAGAGCTTCCCACTGAAGCTGTGCACTTAACTTACAGAACATACTTCAAATTATTCTTTGCTTTTTTTCTTTTGAGTTCATTGAGCAGTAGGACACGACAATATTGCTGTGGAGGGACATCTGGAAATAGATAAATGAGCTGGGTCCCTGCTTGTGGATGGCCCCTACCTTACCTATTTAGTAAGGAGGTGGGGGAAGGACCTCAGTATGTTCCAGAAAGAGGTGGGATAAGAGAACCTCAAACTTAGTCTTGAAAGGGTTTGAAAAAGCCAAGTCAAACGAGTGTTCAGGGAGGATGTTAAGAGGAAGTTAGAGTTGTGGTGTAGAGCTGACTTAGACCAGCATTTTCCTGCTCTCTGGGGAGTGGCCAAGGTATTCCCAGTGTGGGGGGGGGTGCATGAAAAGTGCATGTGAGAGTAGATGAGGGGAATATCAGGCATAAAGAAGGAAGAATTGGAGTGTAGTAAATGTGGAAGATAGAAGAGGAATTACACAGAGTGTCTGAGGAAAAGTGAGGATACTCAAATCCTAGAGGACCTGATGTGTCAGACTGTGGCTTTTAGCAGTGCTCCCTGTTCAGAGCTGTGAGGTGGCAGGCGTTTGGTGCTGCAAAGAGGCTGGGAGCTTGGGAAACCTGGGAGTTGCATACCTGACAAAGTATGTTTGCCTGGGAGGACTCAAAAGGAAGACATCTGGAACTGGAGACAAAGTTTTATCTGAAAGGGTGGTCCCTGAATAATTTTATGTTTGTTGAGTAGTGACTACATCACACCAATGAGGATATGCAACCAATCCATGGTAAAGGTAGAGCAGGAAGAGAGGGAGGTGTATCACAAAACCCTGATGTCAAGTAGTTCACTGACCACAAAAGAAAGCATCTTGGGACACCAGAGGCATAGAAAGAGGTTTTGAGGTTGGAGGTTTTTTTGAGTGGGGTCACATTGGCGTTGGCTTGGTTTTTTTTTACTGTGCTCTGTCTGAAAGAGTGACTGAATAAATTTAATTACCTTCATCACATTTACTGCCAGGGATATTTCATACTTTACTGATACTGAAATTGGCTAGAAAACAAACTTTCTAACACAATTTGAAGCATTAGACAGCAGGCATTCTTTATTCTCAGTGCACTGAACACACCCGGAGGATATTTTCTGTAATCGGGTGTATTGTGAAACTTTACAACAAGGTATTTATTCCATCAGGACCATATATATTCATAACAGTGTCCTTCCTAGCTAATACATAAACATCACTTTCCCTAGAACTAATTTGCATGCATGTGCCTCTTACTGGAAGCCCTTTTATGGTCCTAGAGGGTTGTCTGAAGGGGTCTCTGCTGGTCATACCCAAGGAGTGCCCTCAGTGTGACAGATGACTGTGCCTCGGACTTGTCTTGGGGCATGCGCTGTTGCTGGTTGTTACATGGCTTTGCCACAAAAGCCACTATATTCCTCATTATCTGTTTATCCACTGGTTCCAGCTACGTTTAGCATCCTGTGTGTTGACTTCTGCATTCTTTTATCTATTTTGCTAGTTAGTGTTTAAGCTCTATTTAGCAACTTTGGGAGGAACTGAAAATTCCTATTCTCTGTGTTGTCTGTCATTACAGGGAAATCTGGTGAAAAACATCTGCACAGGACCAAATGGCTGGAGTGTGCACCTGTTTGGTGTATATGTTAGAAGTGGTTTTAAAAGCTCATTTTTAAGAGAATATTGAGCTGTTTTAAGCATGAAAATTATGTTTTAATTGAAATTGGTGACAACTCTGTCAGTCTCTGTATTCAACGTGTACCTGTTGTCTCTGCCTCCATTTGGGGATAGGTTGGTGTTAATTTTGTGTTGGAGCAGAGTGCACACAGTGTGTGTGTTCTGTAATAGCTGACACAGCTGGCCCGTGCTGTCTGTCTAAAGCCCTGAAATGCAAGTGGTTAGAGAGGTGCTACCATCTCACTGCAGCATACAGGAGAGCTCTCACAGGCAGTGTTTGGTTGCAGCCCAGAGGGCATTACTAGGATTTAGAGTAGATACGTCATAAATGTTTGATAGGTACCACATCTGGAGTTGCATCCATGAACCATTTGATTTACTCAATTGCGTTGCTTAGCTAGCATGGTTTATTGTGATTTTTAAGCCTAGCCATATATAACATAAAAGTTGCTTTTCTATTTGATGTTTCCATCCACCATTTCACCCTCCACACATCCTAAACCCTTGCTGTGTTTCAAAAAATAAAGTACTCTTATGTTCTGGTGTTTTCATGATATTTTAGGGCTCCTTATGAATCTAGAGAAACAGCAAGAAATATTTTTTGCTTTCTTTTCTCTTACCTATTAAGTAGATACCAGTTTGTAAGATTATCATCACATATTTAAAGTACACAGGCAAAGAGCAAGACCATTAAAATTAAAGCTGACAGATATCAGATACACATCATTATATTTAATTATTAATTGTATTTAATCCTACCAAGTAGTAAAGTGAAACTACTGGTTATGTTACAAGAAGCTGTTTTGCTTAACTTCTGCTGGTATTGTGCAAACTTTAAGGATCATTTCAACACAAACCGTTCTATGATTCTATTCTGGAAATGCTACTTAATTATTCAAAATGTGGCAAAGAGCACCGGGCCTGTGCCACGTCTTTTCAGCTAATGTCAAGGAGGGGGCTAGTTCTACATTGAAGTGCAGTTAGTAATGGAGAAGGGACAAAAGTTTGTAGAAAACCATCTCAAAGGTTAATGACATCAATGGAGCAGTCTAAAACTTTATACCTAGAATAAAGGGTGAATAATGAAGAGTAATTAGAAGATAGCACATGAACAGGATACATGAGTAACCAGCACCAGAAAAAAATGTTCTTTTGCAAATAATTGTGGTCGTGTACCTTTGCTCCAGCACTGGGATATTTGTAGAGATAACTCTGAGTGAGACTGCAGTGAAATAGCTTTCCAGGGGCAGGTACCCCTGCCTCTCAGTGCTGTCTGTGCACCCCAGCAAGCCACCCTGTCTGCTCTGCCCTCCTCCAGCAAGACCTGTCTGCTACCCCAGAGCTAGTTCAAGTATTTCTGTGCACTTGTAGCCCTGGGTTGTGTAGTTCTAGTCCTGTGTGCCAACTGCACACAGATCAATAGCTGAAAACAGCTTGATTATGGTTTCTGCTGCTCCTTCAGAGGGACCTTCTTCACCCATCCAATACACTGCAGTAGACTAGTTTGTATTTTGGTGTCATTACAGGTCCTGCTCCCTGTAGATTCTTTTAAGGACAGCAAATAAAACATGGGTGTAGGAAGCAAGGGGAGGAGATATGTGGAGGGATAGCTCGATGTACAGTACAACCAGTTCATGCTGAGATCAATACTCTGATTTACTTAATTGGAAACTGAAGGCTCTTTTTTAACATAGAGTAAGAAACTCTGGAAACCTGCCAGAGCAGGCAGCATGCTTCCAATTAAGTGTAGACCAGGCCACCCACAAAACCATACTTTCTCTCACTTCCTAATTGATTCTTGGCCCTCCTTAAGTAGCAGATTTGACATAAACTACTATTTTTCATATTCCAAACACTGACAACCTGAAGCCTATAGCTGACCTGTGGTAAGCTGTACCTTAGGGAGAAGGCAGGCGTGTGGTTAGAGCCCAGCTCCACATAGAAGGCTGGTGGATAATTTGGTAAATCAGACTCAGTCTCAGACTATGCTCTTTAATGCAACTGAAACTGGTAAGTGGCAGAAGCAAGGTGAAAATTTCAGATACTTGGGGTTTTGGTTTTTTTATTGTTATTTTATGGTGAGAACTTCAGTGTAACTCTCTGGCTTTGTGCTTGCACAGAAGTCCTTCCAAATGCAAATCGAAGCTTGCCCTCAGGTAGGGTTGCAGTTTACCATTTGGAAAGAGCCTGCTGTTGGAGGCATGAACTTCCACACCCTCCAGCGGTAGAAATGGAAAGGCTGCTGCAGTAGATAGGGTTTGGTGGTATTATTGTCTTCTACAGTCAGCAAAAATCAAGTATTTTTCTCTGTACAGAGACAACCACATGCTGTCGCTATTTCTTGGGTTCCTAGTGGTATTACTGTAACTCAATTACTGCTTCTTCTGTTACCCTTGTTGCACAATAAGGAGGGGAAGGACAGAAACGCTGAGTGTGGCAGCACAGTGCTGAGTAAATAGTATTACACCTAATTCCTCTTGTCATTAGATTAATATCCAGACTCTGTAATAAAGCTTTTGTCATTAGATGTACATCCAGTCTGTAGAATTAAGGTACCTTTAAGGAAATACCTTACTCAAAACACAGTATAGCGGTTCCTTGAGGAGACACCTCTCTTATTCTCCCCGTAGCAGTAGTCCAGCAGTCAGTCCCAAGTGATACAACAGGCATGGAAGGAAGCATTCTGTTGTAGAGCTGTGCTGTTCAGCCATTCTTCATCACTGAGGAAAACTAACAAGCTGGTGTGAAGTGTAATAAAGAGCATAAACCTTTATCGCATAATCCAGGGGATTTTTGTGAAAAGCCAAAACAGAGAAACCACAGCAAAAAGGTTCTGGCTGATTTCTGTGTAGAGGTTTTCGCTGAAATGTTCGCTTAGGTGAAAATTTGTGATGTGAAATATCCTATATGTGCTGTATCTGTACCACCACTGTTGTGAAAAAGTGGCTACAGGGCCAGGATCCTTCAGCAACTGCTCTGGTAGTGGTGAAAACAGATGGGTTTTTTTCAAAGGATGGAAAACATGACTGCAAATGTGAGACCCTGCTTCCCTCCCTTCCTCACTGGCATCTCTGCTCCAGTCACATCAGCAGGAGCTCTGTGCAAAGATCAGAGGGAGATTCTGACCTCCATTCTGTGCTTAAGGCAGAGTCCTTTAGGCAAAAATGGTTTGTGATCCTGTAGTGCAGTTGGTGACTCTCTATGACGGAGTAGGGAAAATTGTGAGACATATTTTTTTCTTAAAAGACATAAAAATGAATGCAGGCTCCAGATAAATTCAGAAATTTGTGGTCAGAAATCTTCCCTCTCTCCTTAGCAGTCAACAGTTTCATATATTGATAGGAAAAGGCCTGAAAATTCAGTTGTCTTTGACATCCTAGGGAAATTAATACTAGACAGTCTTCACAAATTTCTGTGAGTTTCAGGAGCATTTAATTTCTCTTCAGAAAGGAGATGTCCCATCAGGTACATCAGAAATTTAGTTGTCCTTGCAGTGGTTTGGGGAAGGACTATCTCCGTTGTCGACTTTAGCAGACCAGCATCATCTGCAGTCAGATTTCCACCGCAAGAAAGTTGAACTGTGAGGATTTTGAATGATCTGTAGGACACACCATTGGCTCTTCCCAAAGTTACCCCAAGCTTTTCTTCTCCCTGGCAGGGGAATAGGTTTATGCCCCAGGAAATCTAAAAAGGAACAATCAAGTTGTGACTGATACACCTTCTGTATTCAACCCTAGTGCTTGCAGTTGGTTTTTTGAGGCATCACATTATAGATACCACATTTCTAATTATTTCCTGCATTTGCCCCTTCTGCAGCCAGTAGAGTAATGAATTTGCTGTGTTTTTCAGGAGCTGAATGCTCTGCCACAGCAGCAGCTTTCCAGGCCACCTGGCTCCAGAGGAGCTGCTTAAGGTCTTTAATAGCCATTGTCCTTGACTTCTTACTCACTTCTGATGATCATGAATTTTATTAATTAGAATGATTAAAAGGTCACATTAATTGGACAAGTATTGGGTTGGTTCTCTGTAAAATTAAATTCTAGCCCTGATCATGCAAGCACTTAAGTATGGGACTAACTTCATGCCTGTGATCTGCTCCTTGGACTCATAAGTGTTTGCAAGTAGCTACTTACCATGTTCTCAGTGTCTTGTATACTAAATTCCCTCTCCTCCTGTTCAGCTGCATGGAGAAAACTGTTGGTTAGGAAGTTTGCTTCGTAATTGTTGTTTTGTATGTGTTTATCTGGTTTTAGGCAAGTAAATTTGTTTTCTCATGTTTGGCAATAAAAAATCATTTGGTCATTTCCAGCTGCAGCTGACAAAGAAGACATAATTAATTGGCATATCATTTCTAATGACTAGAAACCATATTAGGCATCATTGAAGGAAACTCTTCACTCGTACATCAGAGTCACAGATGAGTGCCCTGTAGATCTATTTGTTTTTACAAATGGCTGTTTATAAAGCTAAAGTTCTCTTCCAGGCTTGAAAAGAAAGTACAGAAAAATTGGAAGCTGACAAACAAAATCAGTTTAAAATAAAATTAGTTTTCATATTTTTAACTATTTAAATAGAATGCACAAAATTGAAAATAATATTCATTTGTTTTAAGGTTATATTTAATTCTTCTCCAGAGTCCTGTTTTTAAACTTTTTACATTTACTTTTTAATGTGTTTTGTATGAAGGAACAATTTTAAAACTTTTATATGTTTTGATTACTATTACAACTGCAGGTTTTATATAGTTGATGCTTTCAAAACAAACCTGTAATGTAAATTGTTTGCTGAGATTTTCAGAACCGAATACCATCTCATTATGTTTGCTGCTGCTGAAAACCTGTCTTTTCTGCTCCTGCCATAGCATTTTGCTGGGGATACATAGAACTAATGCAGTGTGGCCAGTTGGTTTCCTGGCTGCCCTTCCACTGAGTTTCACATTTTAATAACACAGACTTACCCTGTAAAAGCTGAAATACCGAAGTGTTTTTTAAATATAAATACGCACTTTTAAAAAATATGAATTAGGACTGATTCCTTCTTACTCTATAGCAATACTCCAGCCCTGTATAATAAACAATGGAGAAGTCTGATGATATGACTGTAGATAAAATAAAACTTGAAAATTGATTCTGAGGCCCCTAAATTTGAACAACCTCATCACTGGAGATTAAAAATCTCCATCATTTGGATAAATGAGAATGGGTAATGTCTACATGGAAGTGATGAGAAACAGAGTTGCTATTACAATACAGGTAAGCATTGTAACTGGCGTATTTTAAGATTCCATCTGTCTGGCTTGGATATGTTGAGAAATGACCTCCAAAAGACATTGATAGTCCAAACTTTTCATGAAATCACATCATGGTTCTTTGTCTGGTACAGAAGAATTTGTTTCCAGTGTCCATTTCTACTGCAGATGGGTTCAGTGCCTCAGCACCAAAATAGGAAGGTTACCCCCCTGAACTGACACTGGTCTTGTTCTGCCCCCCAAAGTCACACACTCAGTTCATCCGCATGACCTGTTCAGTGCATATTTTATTTTGAATGCTATCACTGTAGGAAAAATGGGCGTTTAAAAGATTAATTTTGACAGCATGCTGTGTAATAGAACAGTTTTATTTGTGTCTTCAGGATGTTGACCTGAAAGCATGTCAGGAAGCTTTGGATGACTGCTGTCCACATCAACGAGAGGATCAGCTGGAACTGCAAGAGGAGGAGAAAGACATAAATCAAGTAAATGATGAAAAAAGGGAAGAGGGGGAAAACTGAAGAGGAAGTGAGGGAGGATATAGAACTTTTCACAGATAAATAGTAGTGAAAGGAAATGGAGTGAAAGGTTTTGAAAGAAATAATTTATTTCCTCTTCTTATTTGAAGTGTTCCTTGCCAGGGCAGGAAAGGAATGGTCACTTCAGACAATACTTTGTGAGTGATGCCCTTGTACACCTTTTTGAAAATTGCCTCCTTCCCTCAGTCCCCCATTGTTTTTTGAGTAGTTGAAATATTCTCAAGTTTACAGAAAACACTTGCTACTAACCATTTTTCAATTTGGGTTTATTTTCTCCATTGTGAAGGTGTTGTGCTTGTGGGCAAGGATGTTTTTGCCTACAAACACTGGAGACATGGATGCTAAATTATACTGCTCTCACCATTTATGTAAAGCTTGATGCTCAGATGTAGAATTACATTTGGGACACTGGACTGTTCAGTTTTGTTCTCTCTAAGAGCTACAATGAAAAGGGCACTCAATTTTCTTGAGACCTTGTGAGAGCTGAGAACATCTGATTCAGGTGTCTTCGCAGTCTCTCTGTTTGCCACTCCCCTGAGAGCTTGGCTTTGAAAAAATACCTGATTCTTCCACACTGGTGGGGAGGTTCAGCTTCAGAGGAAAGCCCAGTTGTGCTGTTGTGGGCAGAGTAGGGATGCTCAGCCCATGGAGCTGTTCTGCTCGTTCTAGCAACGTGTCATCTCCCATCAGGATGAAGGCTTGATGGTGGGGGGTCAGCAGCAGTATTGCACTGTGCTCTGTTTCCTCTCAGACTTTGATTTTTACCTCATTTTATGTAAAATAACTGTGCTTTACAATGCATTTCTCTTTCTTTTGTCACAGAGCAACAGCAACCATGTAGATTCCCTTCTCTCCATAGAGGGCTATTTACAGCTTCTGTCATCGCAGGTGGAAAACATGCTAGAGGTAAATGAGAAAATACAGATATTGCCAATAGATTGGAATACAGTCAGCAATTACTGGGTAATGACTTACTCTGTTTTATCAAATAACCACAGCCTACTCCACCCACTCTGGGAATATATTAGCAAATCAATGTAGTAAAACTTACCTGAAACTGCTAAAGATGCTACTATCCACCTTTTACAGCAGCTCTCATTGGCTCTACCTGAAAAAATTTCCCCAGCAACTTGTCTGGTGTAAGAGCTGTGTCTTTCCTGTGATCTGGTGTTCAGAGTTGGATGGAGCCACTGGACAACTTAGTTAGTTCAACTCACAGTTGCCTTTTTGAAACCTAATACCAGTTTCTGTTTATGCAGCAGCTGTTGGTGTGTTTCTCTAGAGCAACACTGATTTATTATACAGTAGCAGTTATTGGGCATTTGTGGTGAAAGATTACAGTTGTCATAAATATTGGGTCAAGTGCTTACAAGGTTACTACTCTCAAGAACAACAGATCCATCTTCACTGCAAATCAGGTCAGTCAGCATTAGCAGCAAAACCATTTAGTGTGTAGGTTTTTTGTGGGTTTTTTTTTAATCTTGTGGCCCTCTGATACTATATTTTACTTTCTGTGTGCCTATCTTCACAAAAACCAGTTGTTATCTTAATTGAAGTCTCCCTCTTCTCCCACAGTTCATAGCTGCAACCATTGACCACGAAGCTACTCCCTGCATTCCTTTTTTGCAATACTTCAAGGGTATCTTACATTGCACTTCCCATCACAGGATCCTCTTCTGGGGTCATTAGTGTTTTGCATATAACTTCATGCTTATCTAGTTTCGGGAATCTCCAGGTTGGATGGTACCTTCTAGCCCATAAATTGGTCTCCTCTTCTGTTCAGCTCTGGAAATGGATTGCATACTAATGAGATGTAGAAGTTTATCAGTTTAGTTTTCTCTGTTCTTCTCATAATATGAAAGGAATTTGGCTGGAACATTTATGCAGCTATTACAATACACAGCTGCATATTTAATTTAACGTTATTAATGCACTGCCATCTTGTGACAGTCTGTCTGTTGAATATGGATTGATTCTTTCAAGTAGCAAGTATTTACAGTGAGTGGGATTTTTTGATAGCTGACTTGCTAAGAATCATTCTTTTCTAGGGCTTAGTTGAAAATAGCATCTCCATCTCACAGACTGCAGGTGGTGTAGTACAAGGTAACTCCCTAGGAGAAATAAGGCAGGACCTTCTTCTGTTACCTGAGCTCCCAGTAAGCATAATAGAGAACTTAAGACATTCTGGTCCTTACCATACATCATTCCTTCCCTGTGGAAAGTGCTTTTTACACACTCTGTTCATTGAACGGCAGTCAGAAAGTCCTTCCCTGAAACACAGTAAGGACAACTATGGAGGAATCCTATACACTTCCTACTTGATATATTGACATTCTCAAATGGAAATCCATCTATTTGTATCCATTTATTTTATGACTGCTCTGCTTGTCAGAAAGCACCCAATATAATATTGGACAGTGGCTTTGTTTTTCTAAGACCCAGCATCTGTAACTCAGGTCCACAAAAGCTGGGCCTTGGTGCTACTTCAGCATTACCAGTCCAGTGCATTGTTTGGACATCAGGGCCAAAGCATCATGTATCAGCTTCGGTTTTGTAAAAAAACCCCAAGCAGTAATTTAAAGTCAAGACATCACAAAAGATGTGATTTGGTGGGGGGGATGTTACCTCCAAACTGATCAGTAAAGGAGCTCAGGTGAGTTATGGATGCAATAGACCTCAGTTAAGTGGAACTAATCCAAATGTGGCACCTTACAGCCCTGAAAACTTCATAAACTGTGAAATAAGTAGTGAGACTGTGACAGCACAGTCTTAATGTTCCTGTTTTTTACTCCTCTTTTCTTCACCACTGTCCTCACTGGTTACCTTCTGCAGATGAGCTATTTAACTTCTTTAAAAAGTTTGTTTTCTTAGTTTAGTGCCTTGAACTAGCTCACCCTTGAATCATGAATACCACTATCAGGGAAGGGCCATAACCACCCTCCTAGAAGGACCTTTTCCTTAGTCCAGATCAGACATAACACTAAGGCCATGGTTTGTACACTTGGCAACAGTCCCATTTTTACCTCGCAACCCTCATCAGTCCCACACTGTCCTTTGCAAGTCCTTCTCCCCTTCCTTCAGTCACCTCTGCACCCTTCCTGCTTCCTTCTGCCATATGCCAATACAGATTATGCTTTGTACAGATGGGAAACAGTACTCCAAATAGCTAGAAGAGTTCAACATACAAAAATTTGTCTTTAATAGACTCAAATAGTGGAATATTAAAAAACAGTTTCATTGTGACTGTGTAGGCAAGGGATGTAGAAGCATTCATTTTATGAAAGATCCTGTTTTTTCCCCCCTTTCATCTTTTAGGTGAACTTACTGGAAGATACACAAGTTGCTACTTCTAGTAGAGGCCAAGACCCATCATCCTCACACCACAATATAAATTTGACCCAGACACTTCACAACAGTTTCAGTCCTCCTGATGCCATGCTACTAAGAACAGACCACCCCATTCAATTAAATTCAAAACCAAGACACTTACAAAGGCAAGAGTTTTTCTTTCAATCAAGTTCTGATATCACAAATCCAGAACCACTATTTCATGGGCCAAATTTGACAGGGCTGTTTTCAGCTGCTGACCTTAGAAATCTAACAGCCCATGATGATAATTTTGATGAAATTAAACTCATGTCTTTGGCTTTGGAGGATGGCTTTAGTCCCATAGAAGTAACTCAGATCTTGGAAGAGCCTGGCTCAGATTCGGGGCTATCTTTGAATTCAAATCACAGCACCACCTCTTACTCAGTCTGCTGTGAAGATGCTGTTGGATACAGCAGTTGTGTTAAATCTGCTTCCTCACATGGCTTAGCTGTTGGTGGCCACTGCCAAGAAAACATCAAGCACAGCCATGTGGAATATCCAGGTGACACAGAGTGTTCTGCAGAAGCCACACTTCAGCAGTTTCTTCACAATCACACTTATAATCAGCTACCAAGTCAAGCAGCATCCACTCCAGAATATCATCAACAGATGTGGATGAAGAAATCAAACGAAGTGAAGGATAGGTGCCATAATTCCACTGCCACAACCCGGAGCAGAGATGAATTTCGTGCAAAAGCTCTGAGAATACCATTTTCAGTCGATGAAATTGTGAGCATGTCTGTCGACTCTTTCAACACCATGCTAGCAAAGAACCAGCTGACAGAAACTCAGGTATCACTTCTACGTGACATCAGACGAAGAGGAAAAAACAAGGTAGCTGCCCAAAAGTGTCGTAAACGCAAACTAAATGCAATTCTTAACTTGGAAGAAGATGTGTGTAATCTCCAAACACAAAAGGAGAGCCTTAAAAAGGAGCACTCCCAGTGTAGCAAATCAATCAACCAGATAAAGCAAAAATTAAACAACTTGTACCATGACATTTTCAGTAGACTGAGGGATGACCAGGGTAGACCTGTTAACCCACGCCAATACGTCATTCATTGCAGTAGCAATGGTAGTGTTTTCTTAATACCCAAGCACTTGGCCAAATCTGAACAGAAACAAGATAACAGAAAAGAGCAGAAACAAATGTAAGACGACTGGAGATCACCTAAATCACCTTTATTTTGCCTGAAAGGATGATAAGAATACTTGTGTGAAGACTGAAGGTCAGTGATTACAGCAGTTCAAACAGAAACTACACTCGAGGAGAAACAGTGTTCAAGGGTTTGGCAAACCCAACCAACTGTGATCTGTTAAAAAGTCTATGAGCTGAGGCTTCTGGATGAGGAAATCTGTTTAGTTACAGTTAAGGGAGCTAGACATCAGTGTAGTGTAGCTTTACAGACCTATGTTAAAACCAGGAATTTAGTTACTGGTAATGGGGGCAGAGAACATCAGTGAGGGATAAAAGTCAACTTTAGATCAACATTACACATGCAAGAAAAATGTTTTAGTCTTGAGAACTTGACTCTTCATACTGAAATGACCTTATTTTATTCTCTAGCACTGAAAGAAAAATCATAGTTCTAGTGCCTCTTCAACTTGAATTCACTGTGGCTTTACATAGGCTCAAGAGATAACTGCATGCTTTGCATTTATTAAGAATTACTCTGCTTTTCCTAGTTTTTCTTTGAGGAGAGCAGCCCGGGAGGCTACTGCATTTTTCCTCACTACTTTCACCATTGTAACTCCAAGCAAAGATAATCTGCCACTTAATTTTACAACTCATAGAGTCAATCTGCAAATAGATGCTGAAAAATAGTGTCTGATTCAGTATTCTTACCTTCATCCTCCTCAACTGTATCATTCTCAACTTTCTTCCATGAAAACAACCAATGGTGAAGGAGTTCCTGTCCTATTTCTTAGTGACTATGATATTCACTTGTGTACCTTCCCTTTTCCTCCCCTTTTGATACCTTCTTCAAGAGGTACTTGAGTTTTTCTCTTTGGCATTCTAAACTGGTATTTTTTAAGTGTCTTTAGTGTTTCAGATTTAATTTTTGAAAATAAATATTTTACCTAATCTTTAAATTAAATTGAACCAAATTACTATTTATCTATACTTGTAATTATGAGGTTACACTCTGATAGTGTTTCAAATGGAGAGTTTTCTGGTTTGACATTTATTTGTGCTATTAAAAAGGAGGAATTTTATTCACTCACGTACTTGCAACATCCTATCCTTTACTGTTTTACAGCCTGAAAAAGATCTGCAAAAGAGATGGCCTGAAAGGCTGGTAATGAATGATAAGGAAGGAATGTTGAGGTATATTATTATGAAAATAACTACTAATATTAATGTCTAGATAACAACACATATTTCTCACTCGTTTTATAACTAAAACACGTAAAACTGGTCTTAGAAAAGTTCTCATTGATCATGACAATGGAGCAAATCTATATTCAGGTATGTTACAAAATCACTTGTACCAAACACGTTAAGAACTACATATAGAAGCAATACAAGCTTCAATGCCAAATATTACCTGCCACTAGCATGGAAATCACATTGGCTGCTTGCACTTATCTGTAACAAAACTGATACTATCAAGTGCCATTTTTTAAAAAGGGAGCCCTAAGATAGTGCCAAGTGCATTGCATTATCAATAATGTTTGAACTATTTTCTCAGCATTTTCTATTAAAATATTTCTTTAAATAAATGTGTGCATGTGTTCTTTATTGGTTTTACCACAGCCTCAAATCGTTAAGTGTAAATTCATAGCAGAAGGTGTCATTACGGAGGCCATGCAATTTCTTGCTGGTGGTTAACCATCAGTGAGACACATCTATCCTAATTGATATTTACATATTTGTCTACTAGCTAGATCACAAACTTCAACCAAAACGCGCCATACCAGATACATATGATGAATTGTGAACTTTATTTCTTAACTGCAGGGGGAAAAAGTAGTACATATTCAAGTTAGCATGATCATAATCAATGACATAATAAACATTTAAAAGTCCATGCACTTACCCTTTACAGGACCAGGTCTTTAAACCTACTTCACTGCCCATGTGCATAAATTCTGATGTATACTAGATTAGGCTCATAACTGAGAAAGCCAAGTATTTCTGCTTTAGGGCCTCACATGGGGAGGAAAAAAAAAAAGCCTAAACTACTCCTTCGTAGCAGTGGCAAGTGAGCTCTGTGGATTTAAGGCCATCTGCTAATGGAGTATTGCATATACCCAGTTGGGAAAGAGCTACACAGTTACATTTTGGCATCTGCCAAAAATAAAGCATACTGTAACCTTTTCAGAACAAAATCCTAAAGGAAAGCAGCGTACTCCAACTGATCTTTTAAGACATCAGCCCCAATCCCATTCTGTGTAAATTTGCGGACTGTAAAGGATTATGAACTGCCCTCAGCTAATTTGACTGTCATTATTGCCCAGTAACTGTATTTCTTCAACTAATTTATGTATGAATGTCAATACCTCAGAACCTAACAGGCAACTCTACCCCTACAAAAACCTGAGCTGAAATACTAATTTTGGGTGGACGGCAACAGTAATGATAATACAATGAGCATTATGTCTGGATGTGTATTTTTTCAAACCATCAGCTACCTGCCCACAGGATAAAACCATAGGTAGAGTTCAGACCAGTGTCCTGTTCGATTAGACTTTTTTTTTCCTCTAAAAGCTGTTGAAGTGTCTTCCCTTTCTGCAACTAGTCAGTACTTAAAGAAAAATACCACACACAAAATCCACACCAAACAAAAATCCCCAAACATTGCCTGGTTTTGGCTGTGCCTTATAGTTTCATGTCTTTAAATGATGTGTGGTTAGGCCAGACAGCCTGAAACTTTCAATGCACTTAATGTACTGGCCTTAGTCTGTATCTGCAACCTCTATACACAAATGGAGACATTGTAGAGTTGAGCTTTTCAGGTTGTTACTGAAATGGTTGTAAAATGTAGGTAACACCTGACTGAAGTCTGTCTTGGCTTTATTCCTGACAGATCAAGATTTTCACAAAATGAAAATCCCATGTACAAACCAGTAACTTTACTGCATGAAAAGAGATTATGTGGTATCAAACCTACTCTGGAGCCAGATGTGACAAAGCCATTACAGCTGTGTCCTGTCCTACTATGTTTAAACACAAGTCTCTGAAGTTAGACTGAAAATATATTTTAAAATATTCCCAGGAAACCACAAAGCTGATGGTTATAATTATAGCTGTTGACAACAGCAACAAGAAATAGAAATATCCAAGTGGGAGTGTTCATTAAAATACTGTTCCCATGGCAAAGTTAAAGTAGTCTGGAACACTTCAATGGTCAACTGCACTTCTGTTAGTAACAGGTTATCTGCAAGAGGTTAGGAAAGGTCAGAGTAAGGAAAAGCACTGGCTGGTCGGGCCAGCACTGTGCACACGTACTGTAATCCCATTACTATGGAGCATTACCTGCTGGCTGCTCTTAGATCCACACTTGTTCTGGAAAAAACATCCACCAGCAACAAATGCAAGCTGAGTACTCCATCAAACTACAACCCCCATTCCATGTTTTTTGACACGGAAGGTTGGACACTCCTGTAGAGGTATCCTGTGAACAAGCCCTCCCAGAACAGATACAGCATGTTGCTGAAACACTACACACACTTTGAATGACCACTACAGCACTGCACTGCACCTTTTTTTTAATTCATGATTTTGGTTTTATTCAATAGATTTGGCTTTCTACAATGCCAAATTTTACAAGCTAAGGCTGTTCCTGCTCAAGAGCTTACAATCTAGTTTTATATGGGGGAACCAGAAGAATAAACGTCAATGAGGAAAGAAAGGACAGAGTACTTCATGAGTATCCACTTGTCAATCTTTGTCCCAAAACACATACATTAGTTCATCCTCTGGGAGTCAGAAGTACAGTTCTAGCAAGAATCTTGAGGACAGTGGCAGCAACCTATAAATGAGGCAACAGGACACTCAAGACCAGGGTGTAGTGAAAAACTTTATTAAGTGAACCAAATAGAGATGGCAGACGTAACCATGCGAAGTCTTACTACTGTAGTGTACCTCATTAAGTACTGCAACTTGACACCTGCTGCACAGCCATCAGAACTCCATGAGGTCCATCAGCCACCCATTTTCAGAATGCCCCAAAATGAAGCGAACAAGGAGCTAGGGAAGAGTGCTGCTAACAGCAATTTTCTACGACTTTCCCCCAGTCACCCTTTCTCGTACAGAGAAGCAGCATGGGAGGTCACACCAGCCAGTTTGTGACCAGGAGGTCCCCAAACACTGTTGGCCTAATATGTTCATAGCACTCAGGCAAGTCATACAGCTATTTTTACACTGTTAATTTCACTGCTGATAAACAAACCAGTTCTTGCTCCATTAACTGGAGTAACTCCTGACAACATTTCTGTGCAACACAAACCAAAAGTAGCTGCAAAGCAAAAGCATGACTGTTAAAAGGGACAGCACTTCTGGCAAAGTGCATCATCATTATTACCCAGGCAAACCCTTCCATGTCGCACTCCTATGCATTCCTAGACACACTGAATGGTATGGCTGAATAAACATGGCTGAAGAGAAATAGCAATCTCTTTCACGTCGAATGAAGTAACAGCACTACTTTCACTTCATCACACACACTGCTTCAAAAACCAAATGAAATACTAAACCTCCAGGGAATGTACAGCCCTGGCATGTTCCCAGCAAATTATTCTCTACCAATGAGGTCAAGCTGCCAAAACTCAGCTGACAACTGTTTGAAAATTCCAATCCATTTCTGGGGCTTGGGTTTTCTTCCCCAGAAGTGATATGATTTCATCACCAAGAGATCATGTACATTCATCATCAAACCAGAAGAATACAGTCTTCTTTCCCACACATAATAAAGTTCAAGTCCTGTTCATTTTACAGTATTAACAGCAATTGTTCACATTTTCCTAAATGCTTTTCAGCACCTACAGTGCAACAGAAGTGAATAAAAATCAACTTTCATTGTAAATAATACGAAGTCGGAGTGGCCAGAACCGTACGACCAACCTCCTTTCACCATCACTGTATAAATACAAGCCATACTCTATTTTGGGTTGTTCTTTGGCTCACATACCAGTTATCAGCATGTTGTTTTTCCTTCTTCCCTCAGTTCACTGCACAACGTGTTCACTGGGGGAAAGCTGTACTGACAACCTCATCCTCAGCTTTTAGTACCTGGAAACACTGTCATGTTACACTTACTTGGAAGACAGAATCTGTAGTGACAAAATCCAACTTGATAGAAAGTAAGAATACATTCACTACAAGTTGATGACCAGTAATTGACCACATAGTAACTTTTTTTTGAAGTTGCTAACTTCCAGTATTAGGTTTACTCAAGACTGTGACTTCTCTCACCACACTCACTGGTGAACATCGTGACTATCGCGTGCCTTAACTCTTAAGACCATACCAAGAGAAAAGTCATGGAAGTTCAACAGTAGGACATCAGGAAACTTAAATACACCAGGTTTTCAAGACTTTAAATATCCAGTAACTTCATTCTTGCACATCGCTGTCCCCCTATATAGTCCCTTCCCCCACTGCCAAAAAATCAAAATGAGAACATCCTCATTATGAAAAATATACTTAATTTAAGTAAATGTTAAACGTACTGCTAAACTCCTGAAATAGTATCCTAAACAGAAAAGTAATTACTGCCCTTTGAAGTGGTTTTGTTGTTTTAAATGGTGTATGAATGTGGACTTGGCAACTGTAAAGAAAAAACTTCCATCAACTACATCTAAGTTACAGGAAAGAAGGCAAATTCCTCATGATCTGGTGATTCTGTTGGAAAGAAGAAAGTAAAGCAGATTTGTGCATCTTCATTTTCTGCTTCCATTGCAGCCCACCGGTTACCTACGCAAGTATTTCAAAGTTCAACTTCAGAAACAGAAAAAAATTGTGTGTGAATCCTTAAACAGTACTATAAAGGTTAAAGACACAATGATTCTACCACAGCATATAAATTTCAAGTTTTGAATAAACCATGTATGAAGATAAGTGGTTAAAACAGTAGAACCTCAAGATACCATCCCTTAAATACACTCCCAACTGAAGCTTTCCCAAGCTCACACTTGGTGTTTGTTTTAGTGGTTTTGTTTGGTTTGTCATTTTTTGTTCTGGTATTTTTTTCCGCCCCCAGATGCAGCTGTCGGTAATACAGTTTTGTACAGCAGGAACTCTACATTCCAGTCAGTTTGTCTGTCTTCGTGCTACAAGCCCTTTAGGTGAAAAGGATAAAGCTCTTGTCCTATTGCAATCTGACAAACTGACTTAGGTTGTTAGTTTCATTAACAGGAAAGTATGAGATAATATAAAACAGCCAAAAAAAGCTACTTTTAAGCACTTGTGTCCAACAACAACGACATCAGCACTTAAAATTTGCAGCACTGTTTCTCCCAGAAGAGAACAGATGCCCATGGTCAGAGAAACAAGTTCCATGAACACACTTGTCAAACTGGTTCTGTTTTAAATTCACCTCAAAATGGAATGTTTCAAATCATAAAAGGGTCTAAACATAAACATTATTTAATGTTAGATACACACTAAATTTTTATTAAGCATTACACTAGAACTACTTTCGTATAAAAATACTTTATTTTAAAGCTATGAAAGTTATAAATATATGTAGTTAAACTTTCTACTGACAGAATGTTTGCTATTTTAACATTAGTGATTTGTTTGTCCTAACGAATCTGAATTTTATTCGAAAGGTTTACAAGACATTATTACTGTAATTTTAAAAACCCATAATTACAGGGAGCTGTACTAATTGTGATGTTTTATCAGTATTCATTTAACCTCTAGATTTTTAATGAAGGCAGCAAAAACAACTATTTTCTGATGATACAGAATTTCTTATTTCTTGAAGCGTTTCTGTGGTTGACCACTTCTTCATTAGTTACCTGCAGCATGGCACCTTCCTGCCAAAGAAAAAAAAAGTGTATCTGAAGATGTTTATCACATATGTCTAAACCAAATTACCAATAGGGGAACTTCAGCCATTTTTAAAAAAAAAAGTATAAGCAGTTCACTGGTGTGTCTAACACAAAAGGAACAGGACTTTTGTTAGCTGAGTCCACGTTCTTCAATGGGTAGCCTTTTAGAGGCAATAAACTTTGAAATTAAGGCATTTTTGGTTGCCTTTTTATTTTTGGTAAGTTTTGTTGATTTTTATTTAAAAACCGAATCTAGTAGAGTATGCCACCCTTACTCTGAGTAACTCGCTCATTACTTGATAAATTTCCATCAATTTGAGGTGCAAACATTCAATGCAGTGAGAGTAAGGCTGACTGAATTTGGCACTAAGGTTTGTTAGCTGCAAGAACTATAAAAAATGGTGGAAACCTCAACATTCTAGCCAAATTCCAATTTACATAAATACATTGTACACTTATGAAATACCACCTGCAGTTTCATTTGAAGTTTTCACTTCCCCTCCTAAAGAACTGCTTATGCAGTTGTTAAAAGAATGGACGACACATTCCTTCACAGAGGCAGATGTATTCTGTGGTGCAATTTTTCCTTACACGTAAACAGTCTACAGTTACTTGGGAACCTTCAGGATGAAATGTGTTATATAGAATAGATTACAGCAGACAAGACACATAACAACATCGTTCATTTTCAACAGCACAGAACTCCTTCATTGCATTACCTTGCAACCACCATAATGCATAGACTCGAAGAAAAAAGAAAATGTTGCAGGATGCAAAAATAAAGTTGTATGATTTAATTAACTTGTGACCTACCATTTTAACTACCAACACCAGGGATGGAACCCTTGCAAAGCTTTACTAATGGACACTTGCAGGTCTCATTTGTTCAACTGTAGCAGTGTACAGTGGCAGCAGTCTATGCTTGTCCAGGGTTCATATCATAGCTAGATTCCAGTAGGAGAAAAATATGTTAAGTAGCTGAAATTAACAAATTTTTTTGTAAAAAAATTTAATAATACAAGAAAACAGGATTCACAAGTTTCTTTTCAATTTGTAATTGTTAACTCAATTCACTGCTATGTTAAACTACATAACGATAATCACTATACTGAAAGAATACTGTCACACATTATTAGTTTCTTGGTTTTGCAACATTA
The DNA here is from genome assembly GCA_013400955.1 of Drymodes brunneopygia. Taxonomy (NCBI): domain Eukaryota; kingdom Metazoa; phylum Chordata; class Aves; order Passeriformes; family Petroicidae; genus Drymodes; species Drymodes brunneopygia. The sequence continues at coordinate 582,915 of VZTZ01001568.1, forward strand.
AGAAAGAAAAAGTAAATAAGATCTTACCTAAAGAAGTTTAACTGAAGCTTAGAACTAGTTTGCTCTACACCCTCAGCCTTCGTTGCCATCCTTATAAACAATCTACCGTAGTTAAAGTTTTGCAGAGATACAGCACAGCTTTTTAAGACTGGCTGAACTTTTAGTGACGTTTTCAAGAGTTCTCTTGTACTAGACCTGCGTCCCTGGAAGAGTACCTTGCTGGGGGTTTTTCCTTTCCTTGCATTGAAGAAGCAGCATCTAAAAAATCTAAAAAGGTGTTTCTCCTTGCAGAGATACCCCTTAAGTTACCTACATATTTTAAACTTGGTAATTTACAGACAACATACTTTTTCTCACCAGCATTAAATTTTACACGTACAACAATAGCTTTGTATTATTTGTGGGACCTTATACTACCCACTCCTTGCCTTATTTTACAGTATTAAAAAAAAAATCTAAAATTACACAATATTTCCTTTAGAATTATTTTATTAAAATCATAAATGTACAACAGCTTCTTAACTCTACACACGCACTTAAATTTTTAAAAGGAAAACGTTATGTCTTATTACACCATGATCCTGGCTAAAAGCTTTTCAAAACTTTGAGAAAAATCTTAAAAAAGGTTTCACATGTCACCTGAAACTTACAAATTTAACATTATCAAAGGAATGCTTCTACACTTACAAAGACCACTAGAAAGAAACAACAATTAGAAAGCTAAGAAACTGTCTCAAAGGCATTTTTACAATCCTTCCTCCACAGTAAGGTAATGTTATTAAATAATCCAAATCCATTCACAAAATGGCTCTCTGCATCTGCTCTGGTGTCTTCTGCCATATCACTGCATATTTATGCATGACTGAGATAAGTGTTTCCTTAACATTGTTATTTCGATAACCTGAAGCTGTTCTGTTACCTCTGGGCTCTCATCCTCTCCTATTTATACAGTGAAGCCTGTTTCAACAGAAGTAAAGAGTAAAAAAATAGGTTATGAAATTATTCATCTAACCATTTTTTAAAGGAAAGATAATATCCTAAAAAGCTTTTAACTCCTGCAGCTACTCTCAAGAATCACTGCAATTTTAACATTTAAAAACATACTTACCCATGGCATGCTTGAAGAAACTCAGTAACGGCTCCTCCCTCCATATCCACCACTTCCTCCACTGCCCCCTGGACCATAGTTTCCTGCAATTGCAGAACAAGAAACAAAATGGTCCCATCAGTACATTTTTTAATCTGGTGAAGTTTTTGACTGAATCAATCAATCAAAGCTTGACTGAATGAAAAGTAACATCTGCTTTACTTCCAGTGATAGCACATACAACAAAGGCTTCTAACATTTCACTGTCTTCCTCTAAAGAACCTCTGAAGACTGCCAGAGGAAGCAACTACATGCTGACATCTTAGAAGATTCAACAGTGCCACATGTAATTTGATGCACTGTGCTGTCTTGAACCTGTGAGGGCTGAGTTTGCTTGCATGCTAAACCTTACAAGAGGCTTCATGTTTCAGTTTCCATTTCACAGGCCTGATATTCCATACTGGAGTAACATTTAGACAACAAAAAGCAGGGAAGCATCAGAAAAAAATTACACAAGAGGAGGATAAAAAGAAATCCCAGCAAATATGCTGGAAATTAAGTAACTAGACTCTCCATAAATAGTTTGAGCTGACAGCAGAGTACACAAAATCTTTAAACTCAAAATCGCAAAACATTGTGGAAAAAGTTGGTACATTTTATGTGTTTCAAAATAATAAAATTTTTCCCTGAGATAAGCTTTGCAATCTCAAGATGAGACACTGAAGCCAACGTGCAGAAAGAACACAGGCACTCCAGTCCATCTACTGCAGAATTTATCTAATTTCTACATATCTATCTTAGAGCCATGTAGAATGACCTGGGTTGGAAGAGACCTTTCAAGGTCATCTAGTTCCAATCACTCTGCCATAGGAAGGGTTATCTGTCACTAGACCAGGATGCTCAAAGCCCCGTCTAACCCTGACTTGAACACTACCAGGGATGGGGCACTCATACTACCTCTGAGAAACCTGTTCCAGTGCCTCATCGCTCTCACAGTAATTTTTACCTAATATCTAATCTCAGTCTGTCATTTTTTTTTTAGTTCAAAAGAGTTACCCCATGTCTTTTATTTCCTCAAAATTCTAGAAGTCCACCCATTACAGCTACAAGGAAATATACTGGACTTATACAGTACCTCCACCATATGGTCCCCCCATGTTCCTGCTGCCACCAAAATTTCCACTCTTCATCGGACCGTAATTTGAAGGTTGTTGGTTGTAGTTGCCAAAATCATTATAGTTTCCACTTCCATAATTGCCTGTATTATCAACACAGAAATGGAGAAATACCTACATGAGCTAAAATGGATACAACACTCAAAGATACCACATTATAAAAATTTTAAGTACAAAATCACACAGGTACTCCAGCAGTGCATGCACCAAACAATGTTTTCATTCTGTTTCTTACTACTTGAAAAACAACAGCTCCCTTACCAACATTTACAAATACCCTTCCCCCCAGCCTCAAATGACTTGCAGTAATTTCTAACTGAAATGCTTGAATGTTTTAAGCCTAAACATTACCTCCTCCATAGTTGTCATAACCACCTCCATAGCCCCCACCCTGGTTGCCATATCCAGGTCCTCCTCCACCATAACCTCCTCTTCCTCCTCCGTAACCAGGACTGCCACCGAAGTTGCCACCTGTGACAACACAATCCTTTTAAATGAACTTTTCAATATAGAAGGCATTCAAATTATACACAAAGGATATTCTTCTGTTTAGAAGAACAAAGAGAAAGAAAAAGGTAGTTTTGTGAAGAGTATTTTATGAACAGTATTTTTTAAAGTACATACCAACTCCTACCATAACTGAACTGTGACCAAAACCCACCAGTCAGACTGGCTAGAGACCTCAACTGAAAGGCTTAATTAAAATCTTCATTTTTCAGGAAATTTAAGACCCACTTAATTTAAGTCCTATCCTAAAGAAAGGAATGGTTGTCCAAGAAATAACCATACAATTTGCCATATGGAAATCTGACACAAGCCAACAACCATGTATGCTTCTTAAAGCAAACAAAATGGCTCCAATAATCAATATAAATTTTATACATATGGATATAAACATAGAAGTGTTTCTTAATGAGAGAAAAATATATCATCACCACAACAGCAAACTAACCTCCAGGTCCTCCACCATATCCATTATATCCATCACCAAATCCACGGCCACTTCCATATCCATCTATCGGGAGAAAAAACCCCAAAGGATTTCAATTTAACTGTAGCAAACTAGTCAAATTCTCAAACCCTTACGACCTTAAGAACTGAATCTCAGAAATTATCAATTAAGAACATGCATAATTAACTTCAGAAAAATGAAAGTAAAACATCCAATCATTGCTCTACATTTTTCCTTTTCTTGCATTTGTACGGTACCCAGTTTAAAAAGGTCACGCAAGTGCTGCATCTCTGACTTTACTAAATAATTAAGTTTAGGTTACTTTTGGCTTTCAATAAAAGCTTAACAAAAGCCAACCAAAAAAACACAACCAAAACAAAACAAAAAAACCAAAACACAACTTCATTTGCAAATTACTTTTCCCAAAAATTCTCTCAACTGCTGCAGCTGCATTTAAGTTAAACAGCACTACAGCATACAGTTATCCAGAACCAGAAAGACAGTATTAGTAAGGTAAAAAATGTAAATGCTACAAACATGCCTGTCTTACCAGCTCCCCCTCTGAAATTGCTGCCAGGTCCTGGACCAAAGTTGCCACCACCTCCACGAGCATCACCAAAACCGAAGTTCCCTGTAACAGTTTAACATTTTTAAGTACTGAGATTGTGGAAAGTGAACACAAAAATCAACCACAAACCATTACTTGTACATACCTCCTCTCCCACTCCTAGAATTCTGAACCTCCTGCATTTCCTGTCTAGAGAGAGCTTTCCTTACTTCTGCATTATGGCCATTGATGGTGTGGTACTTCTGCACTGTAACCATATCAAATAAGAGGCTATCAGCATTTAACTGGCAACAAGTCAGAATACCAGACTTCCAATCCATACATATTCTGAATCGTATAAAAGAACACAAAATACCATACAATTTTAAACAAAGATGACAGTACTTATTTGAAATACATATTCCCACACAATTCAGCAATGTAGCAAACATACAGGGACGTTAACTAATCCCATTATCTGTAAGTTTAGCTTTACACAACCACTGAGGCTGCAAGATTTAATACTATCCAAGGAAAGAGTGAAATTACTCACATACAATTTTATCCACAGGATCATGGTCATCAAATGTAACAAATCCAAACCCTCTCTTTTTACCAGACTGTCTGTCAGTAATGATTTCGATAGTGTCGATTTTTCCATATTCCTCAAAGTAGTCACGAAGGTGGTGCTCTTCAGTGTCCTCTTTAATACCACCAACAAATAGTTTTTTCACAGTAACATGAGCACCGGGTTTTCCAGATTCCTGTTAAAAGAACTTTTTAAATTAGCACAAAGAAAAATAATTTCACAAAACACTATTTTGCCAGGATTTCAGGAATGGAATTCAGATAAACTAGGATTTTTCAAGCACTAAGGTACAGTTTTTTTATGAGGCATGACCTTGCAAGCTCATTTAGGGGGCCTTCTGGGAGGGAAGTAACACAGGGTTACTGGGAGGTTTTCCTCCCCCCTTTATGTCAAGGCCTTAAAAGCACTGAGAAATATATAGATCAACTGTTTGAAAAAACTGCAACTGAAGTTATTAAGTTAGAGCATGATTTTTTAATTGTTTAAACAAAGATGCATAAGGTTCTTTTGCCCAATTCCCCCACAGCAGTGAACCCACATTCCACTTGTACCAAGGTCCTTCAACCTCAGCAAATTCACAACCATGCATTTTAACTCCATTAAACAGTATACACACATACTGCTGTAATTACTTTTCCAAATGCTAACCAACCCTGCATTCTGGAGAGAATGGAAAGAAAATTGGGATAACTAACAGGGGTACCAGTAACTACAATTTCCATTTCCCCATACCTTTGGGACAGTTCATTTCATTCCAGTTCATCAGTCCAAATGTATTGAACACCTCAGTCCAACCTTAATCTGGTAAACCCTCCCAGAGCTCCCATGTGGTGAAAAGAACTTGTTTTATAATCCACACTTGCTCCCCAACTACCTCTGTGCCACAGTAACCTAGCCTACAGGGTCACCTCGTTCCTGTACACATACCCCTAATTTGTACCCTGAAGTGGCAATCAAGTATGTCTGGGGCTAAAACCAGCACAAGTCCACAGATGATTCTGTACATCACCACTGGAACAGAAGTTCCCTGCTACATTCTGTTTTCATGTACCTTTTAGAAATACCCCAAGATGATCTTGGAATCATCAGAAAGACTGACAGAAGTTTATTAAATTGAACCTTAGTAACAGTAACTATTCCAGAGAAGAGTTACTTAGGAATTTGCATAATTACAGACATTCAACGTGTTTGCTACAACACTGTTTTCAGAGTCCAGATGTGTCCCTTGCAGACATGATTCCACAACCAGAATAATGTAACAATTCACTGTAATAATGACTTTTATGTAAGAGACCAGAAGTATGGGAAATCGTGCCCCAACTGCAAGCTTTTAACCAGGTAATTCAAACCCAGGCAATTTCAAACAAGAAAAAAGCCTGTCTGACCAAAACAGGTATTTTTCAAAGCATGAGAAGCATCTGCATTCAAAGCCATACTTACCTCTCTAGCCACAGCTCTCTTAGGCTCAACCACCCTTCCATCAATCGTGTGGGGTCTTGCAGCCATAGCTGCATCAACTTCAGCCATGGAAGAGAATGTTACAAAACCAAATCCCCTTGATCTTTTGCTTGCAGGATCCCTCATTACCTAAAATCAATAAACACATTTAAACCATATATACCTGTCTCATGTTAAGCTTTTTGCTAACAGTATTTGGAGTAAGTGTGTAAGCTCTATTTACATTTTCTTTGATTTTATTTCAAAACACAATTACAGTAACATAGCAGACTGCTGATTTAATGTATGAGTGACACTGCTTGGGATCAAAGAAATTCAAACCACTGTTGTCCTTCAAGACTCAGTTAACTCAGAAATGCTGCTAAATCAGTGAGGTGCATTTATATTTAGGCTTGTTTTTGTAAAAAAAAAATCATACACATAATTTCTTTTAAGCTTCATGAACACCATGGACTTTAAATCTGTGTTATGATTTACTACTCCCAAGACAATTCTGCAGAGAACTTCTACCAGAGCCACAGCCCCTGTCAATATTTAAAAGACACATACACAAACGTGGTGCTTAGGGGCATGGTTTAGCAATGAACTTGTCAGTGCTGGGTTAACAGTCAATGACCTAAATGCCTTCTTCCAACCTTAATGATTCTATGAAAACATCACAGAGAAAGACATCTTTTTCCAGCTTTATTGAGGCTGCTTACTGCTTACCACAATACCAGCTTTTTGCCAAATGTTACCAACCACACAGCTGTAAGAGTGCTCTGTGCAAGCACTTCCTAACGCACTTCAGCCAATGATACCAAATTTGAACTGTTGAGATCAGTGGTTAGAGACAATCTGTGAGAACTTTACACAAAACAGATTGTGAATGCTCCCTAACTATCAAGTCTGCAAGAGAAAAAGGTATGCATTGTTACAATGGACTGAACTGTGTATAAAACAACCAACCGTACAATTAAAATCTAATATTCCCTCTTCTCTAAGCTATCCAGAAAGCAAACTCCCCATATAAAATTCCTACACATTCCACGCCATTGCTATGTATTAGTATGCTAAACTTACCACACAGTCTGTAAGCTTTCCCCATTGCTCATAGTAACTCCTCAAGCTTTCTTCTGTGGTTTCAAAGCTTAAGCCGCCAATAAACAGTTTGCGGAACTGCTCCTTTTCCCTCTGCCACAGAAAAAAAGATTACATTAATATAATTTAAAACCTCTCTTCTGCATTAACAAGTCAGACACTAAGCAAGATCTTCCTAAGTGCCAAAAACTTTCAGTAAGACTTATTTTCTAACTGAGACCTGAATCTTCTAAAGGTTCTACTCTATTAAAGAAATTAAGCCATTTATGCAATTCTATAGGTACAGTTTTACAAGTTCTATTTTAGTCCTTATTCCTGTCTCTCCCTCTCAATATCAAGAATAAGGGACCACACTTGAAGACTTCTAGAATATTCCTCTCAAAGACCTCTATGAGATGCTTTTTAAAGAAAAGGAAAATGAGAACTTTGGGGTTTGCATTTATTACAGAAAATATGAACTAATTTATACTGTCTGATTCTATCCCAAGTAACATTTTAAAAAAGATTCTGGCTTAAACTGTTTTACATGAATACTACCATACTGTTCACCCAAGGTATTAAAGCTAAAAATAAATACATCTCAACGTGTTCTGCAACAAATTAACAATTCATATTTTCTCCATAATTACTAAAGCAAATGAATATCAAGCATCTGATGTTAATCTGGGAACCCACACCACTGGAATTAGCAACAAACCTATACAACCTCAACAGGAGCAGTATTAAAATAATTCCTTTTAAGATAAAAAGTGAATAATACATATTTGTATCCACTAATAGAAATCCTGCTTTCAGTAAGACTATTTCCTTGCAGAGAAATTAGCACTGCACTTGTTCAGCAGAGATCTCTTTTGCAATAACAAGTGTGTCATAAAAAAACCCAATAATAAGTAATAAGGTACAGCATTTACTATCTTGTATTTAGAAGTAAACTAAAGCAGAAGGGACAATCTTCCAACTTCTACCAGTTCAAAACGCTTTCATAGTAACTTTTTATACAAAGTAGGCATTTTAATTGCCATTTTCTACATACAATAGGATCACTAGTTCATACAGGTTAAAATTTCATGCCAAACAACTAAAAAAAATGCACTTAGAAGTAGTCCCGTTACACAAATTTATTATTTCAGAATGTTGTTTTGAAGATAACTGTTCTGCTAGGGACAAGAGAACTCAAACCCAATCACTTCAGCTTTATACTGTTAACTAAGTCTAAAAATTAAGAAAATGAGCTTGGGTGTTTGGTTGTTTTCTTTTCTTTAGTGTGGTGGTTGTTTTTTATACAACTCAACATTGCCAGTAGGTGTAATTGACAAACACAACATGATTAACTATGCAACGGGCATTAAGATTAATTTTTAAAAGGAAACTAGAAAAAGACTAAGAAAACAAGCAAAATACTTCAGTACACATATGCTTTTCGAAGTATTAAGCTGATTTGTGTGTACGCCAACATGTTGTCTGAGGTTATTCAAGGCAGGCCTGAACCTAGATACATATAACAGGAACACAACTACTGCAGGCAGTAACAAACCAGGTTGTTTTCAAAATACACCTCTGTATTACCAGCTTGACATCCAGCAGTCTGACAAGGAAGTCAACTTTCTTCCCCCCCTCCTCCAAGTACATACTCTATTTGAGACTGATCAGTTCAAATTTCACTTTAAAATACTGCTGTTGGATCTAGGTTTTTTTTTTTCTTCTAGGAACACAAAGAAAGCTAGTACTGTCTCCTCCTTGCACAGACAGGCAAAAAGAGACAAGTGTTTGAAAGCAGCAGACACGTTGTAAGTCATTTCCTTTCACCTCATCACATAAAAGAAACAAATGAAAGAATGCTGCATACCAGACAAGTATAAAAAAAAATGTATTTATCATATGTCATACCATTATTTATAAACTTTGATTAGGATTTTTAGATTTTAAGCAACAGTACTGCAAAAAAAAAAAAATTCCTCCCTTCAGTTCTGCTGCTTGAGAATTAGGGACCACTTTAGCTTACAGTTTCATACGTCCAAAAAAGACACTTTTTCCTATATAATCAATTGCCGTGCATTTAATAATGCATATTATTATAAAGCTATGAGAATCAAGAAAGTTTAGTAGGCAGGTAGGATTTTTCCAGTAAGTGTTACGTTTACCCCTGAAAACACCTATAAACCTGTAAATGGAACTCAAGGAAAGAATGGAATCTATCAGCTCTAACAATGATAAAAATATAGCACGCATAATTGACAGACATTGAGCAGAATAGTAATGCATTTTACAGATGTATCTAGGGTGATGCCCTACCCAGGAAAACATCTAGGCACTACACATGTCAGAGCACAGCAATTACGAAATTCATTACCAGTTCTTTAATGAAAACCACTGTGCAAAACCAGCAAACACATGCTGCTCCACTCTAAAACGCAGACAATCTCCAGATGCAAAAAAGCTATTTGTCTTAAGTGAACCAGTTTCAAGAAGCTCTGGTTAGACTTACACTAACTGCCCACCAGTGCCCACAGAGTTCTGCCCATCTAAGGTTTGTGCTGAAGGTGTAAAACGTACAACAGTAACTATCATCGTGCCAGTACCTCTTAGAATCCCGAGGAAAACAAAATACTCCTTTGGTAAAGACACAGACACCTCATACGTAAAGGGCTACAACTAAAAGCTGGAGGTAACACCTCTTTTAAGATTTCCACAGTACACCCCGTAGCAGGAACCGAGCGCCAGAGGAAATCTCTACAACCTCTGTAGGATCCTACTCCACGTGGATTTTAAACTTTCCTTCACAAGCTTAAAGCAACTTGAAAGGACTGGAAAATGCATAGCCTTTACTCAAAAATGAATCACCAGAGCAAGGAAAGGTGTCTGACGTAGCAGTACCGTGCGCAACACAGAATCCACGCTGACTGCGGAATAAAGAATCCGGGTAACAAAAGTGCTTAACGAAGACAAGCGAGGGGGATCCCTGAACTCCAGGGCTCTGCAGTCCCTCAGTGGCTGCCCGCCCGCCGCTAGTGGCGGCCAGGACGCAGGGGCCGCGTCGGCTCCGCCATGTGGCGGCAGCGGGAACACCGCGGTCCCGAGCCGGGCGGGGAAAATGGCGCCCGGGATCAGCCGCCGCGTCCAGGGAGAGCGCTGCAAATCGCTTCCAGCATGCACCTACAAACCATACTAAGACCCCTCCGGCGCTGCTTCTCGCCCTTGTGGATACCAGACGACCACAGCTGGCCCCCGCCCTGACCACCCTACCGGAACGATCCCCACGGCCCCTCACAGCCGCGAGTCTGGGCCAGGCCGCCATTTTACCCCTCCCCCTCGTCACCGCCATTACCCGCAGCGCCGCCTCGGCCGCTCCGCGCCTCGCGGGGCCAAGACGGTCCCCAGCCCGCGGAGCTCTGAGTCCCCCTCCTCCGACCACATATCAGCAACAGCACGGCTAATTGCCATGGCCACGGGCGTAAGAACGCGCTGTCCGCCATGCACGGTTACCGCAGCTTCTGCCGCCTCACCCAGCTGCGCGCCAGCCCCGGTTGCCGCTTCCAGAACCTTCCTCTGCTCAAAGACATCCAGAATTCGCCCCGCGCTGCAACCCGGCAGCAGCGCCCGGACTTGCGAGGACCACTCAAGATTGCTTGTAATTCCCAGCCCCGAAAAAATTCACTCCATCTGCACAAGCACACGCGTCTCCCTCCTTAAAAGCAAACTCTAAATCCTCCCATCCCACGTACCATGTTCTTCATGGTTTACGTATTCCTGCTCGAGAGTACCGTACAACCGGTCGGTAATGGCTGCCTAAGCTGTTACGTAATTTGAAATTCAGCTCCGCGTAGTGTTAGCGCCCTCCTTCTCCAGCCCGGGCTCGCTTCCGAGGTTTAATTAATTAAAAAAAAAAAAAAGCCAGGATCTGGAGCTTAAATATTTCCAAAGGGGCTGCAATTCTGAAAAACGCCCCTATCTGTTTTTATCGTGTAATGAAAAGTCATCGACTCCGTTACTAATGGCCGTCTCCGAAATGAGCCGAAGGAGCTGTCGTCGTCGTGCTTATCCGCTTCGACAGCCGCCGGAAAAAGCCGAACCAGGCATGGAAGCCCATTCGGCTTACTTCGGTAATTTCCGGAACTTGCCGCAGCACACGAAAATGGCGCTCGGCGCCAACTCGGCAATTTCCGGACAGAAAGACGCAACAACTCATCCTACCTCAGCCAGCTCGGCAGTTTCCGACAACGGAGAAGCTCGCGAGACGTGCCCGAGCGCAGCCGAAGCGGCCTCGAACGCTGCTGGCACCGTGTCACTTTTTTTTGTTTGTTTTTTCCGGAAACTGACAAAACGCCCCGAAGGCTAAAACCTCGGCGTTAATATCAGCCGGGGGCGGCCAGGCATCGTCCCTCAAAACCTCGCCCTGGCCCCCTTCCCCCTCCACCCGAGCACGAGGAAGTGCACGATTTTGGCACAAACGCGACACATCGCGGGGCCCCGGCGGAGGGAAGCGGCCTTCGCCGCAGCCCGCTCCGCTCTACGCCGCATCGTCGGCATCGGGCGTGCCGCCCGCTCCGCCGCTGTGTTCTCCTCCCCTCCTTCATCCCCTCCCTCCCTCCTTTTCTCTCTCTCCGGCGGCCCTGCACGCGCCGCGACAAAGGGTGAGTGCTGCCGCCCCGCGCGCCAGAGAAATGGCGCTGGAGCGGCTCCTTTCTTCCCGCCCCCTCTGCTCCCCCTCCCTTTCAGCTTTACCGCGGATCCATCCGCGGACCTCCCGCCCGCAGCGAAGTCTCCCCAGCCGACTCCCCCGACCCTTTTTCCTACTTATGAATGAGTTCTCGGGCCCCACAGCCCCACCGCTTTCCGAGCCCGCTTCCCTCCCCCCGCCCCTCGCTCACGCCCGGGCCTCCCCACCGCAACGCGGGAAATGGCCGCACTCCAAGCGGAGCCCCTCCAAACGATCTTCGAACCCACCCCGGCACTCCTCGCCCGCCCTCCCCGCGCCCGGGCGCCGC